>JANCMC010046384.1:0-13134 GCA_024363005.1 Charaxes varanes
ATATCACAAAGTGATATTAATCGGGTCCCACTGTTTTACGTGTCTTCCGAAACACGGAGGAGGTCGGATATCAAATACAGAGCTAGAATTAGTCACCCATCTATCAGTCGGTCGCAGCAAGAGCAACTTAACCTAGCGATCGCGACAAATGCCGACCACTGATTAGGCCACGACCTCCTCAATACTTATGAATAATATTAAAGACATGTTTTTTTTTTTTTTTTTGTGTGTTAGAAATTATCAATCTTAAAATTGCATAATCTACTTAACGTGCTTAATACAAAAAATAAATGAAAACCATGTTTAACAAATAAAGGTTAAAGGAATGTGGTAAACCGCTTTGGGCAAAAGCTATTAGCATTCGCTAGTTAACTTAGCGAATTGGTTGAATGAAAGATGCTAGTCATTCTTGCTTAGTTAACGAAACATTAGGCACAAAATCGCTTATAAATTTTTTTGCGGCTTATGGAATATTATTGTTAAAAGGATTTTTTACGCCTTAAACATCTATGTAGGGAAAGATAATACAATGATGAAATTTGGCAAATAGGTAGTTTATGCTTTGTAGACATCCGCTAAGAAAGGTTTTTTAGATAGGGCCAGATTAACGTGGTCTAAGGACTCCTGCAATTTGCGCGATCAAAGTCGCGGGAAACAGCTAGTTAATATATAAAAGCGAAACGTCATCAAACATGAAATCTTAAAAAACCGCGGGACGTACAAAGTCGAAATTTAGTAGGGATTCATTTCATTTTCATACATAGTTAAGAATGGATTTTTCTTTAGGATCTGATTAAGAAGGTCAAAAGACTCTGGTAATTTTTCGCGGACGAACTCGCGGGAAATAGCTAGCAGACTTATCTTTACTTATATATAAAGCTGAAAAGTTTCTTTGTTTGTTTGCTTGAACGCGCTGATCTTAGGAACTACTGGATCGATTGAAAAAATCTTTCAGTATAAGATAGCCCATTTATCGAGGAAGGCTAAAGGCTAAAATTTAATCTAATTTTTTTTACCTAATTTTATGCGGGCTAAGTCGCGGGCACAGCTAGTAAGTAATACGTGCCAATGCTGCTAGTTTATTCTTCCATCAAAATGTCTATTGCCGTCTTATTTAATTGGTATATTGTTTTTGGTATAGTCTGTATGTAGTTTACTACACAATGTTTTTTATTTCGCTTCCGTCTGAGTGTTTCAGAAGATTAAATAGAGCCAAGACAGAATTTCGAAGCGAAAGTCTTTGTCAAATACTGTGGGGGTAATAAATAGGTCTAATTATTGGCAATTAGCAGGGTAGCATGAGACCTGAACGGGGCCGTTTGTATCAGGCACGGCCAGGCGGTATCTTAGTAGATTAGAAATGTAGTCATTGCCAACTGATATATCTACGTTTGTCGTTTGCACCAATTATATTATTTTTCTGTGCCATTCCTTTTTATCTTTTAGTAGAAGAATATAATATAGTAACCCACATTTTATAGTAGAAATGTACGACATAATAGCCTGTGTACAAAAATAATAAGAATGCTTTTGTATGTCAATTTATCTTATCATATCTGATTACGTTGTAAGGAATGTGTATTGTGATAAGATCTTTTTTAAATATTATCTATGCATTATTAAAACAAAATGGGTAGTTATACTTTGTAAATAAATCTAATCAAGTTGCATCTGCGTATGATAGCTATATTATAATATACCCATATGTAAATATGTATATAAAAGCGAAAGGACACGGTGTTTTTTTTTGATAGATAATCACATTTACTGACAACTTATATATAGGTCTTAAAAGTACAGGTGGAGTGGAATTACAATTTATTGTGGTCACTAACTCTCCCCTTCACTGCCAGTGTTCCCTCCCCTGTCTAGCAAATCTGGTATGATCCTACTAGTGCGGCTTTAGATGTTCTTTCTAATAATGAACTTATGATAGGTTTTGACAAACCAAGGTCAAACTGGAAGTGATTATGGCGCAGTACAGGTGGAGTGGAATTTGATCCACCCTTCGACTAATTTTGCTTAAAGGCTAAATATATCAACAGACACACACATGAAAACTACATTTTGCTCCACCTATTTAACAATAATACACATGATATCATATGTACGATTTCAGGAAAAATGATTGCAAATCATATGTACAATGTGAGGAAAAAATATTATAACGTCTTTATATAATGTAATGCAATTAAATTTTCCATAATAATATGAGTGTTTTGACTTTCATTGCAGGGAGGTCATAGGCTTGTTAGCAAACATACATCTGTATGAAGAAAGATTGGCTGCACTAAAACAGTAGGTTTTTCTATATGAATTTTTAATAAATTAAAACTATATAATCTTTTAAAGAATTTCGAAAAGATATCAACTACAATTTAAAGAAATCATTTAGCCACATTTTTTATCATAAAGGGATTACATATTCAGCTACCAAGTTTTATGCTAAGATTTTTAAGATCTTCTCATGGCTAAACTTTTAGAATCAGTGGTAGCTATTAGAATGTTTGATCAAAAGACCTTGTAAAAGTATATTTGTATAAAACATTATTTGATTTATTTCCAGCCTTAACAGAAGAAAAGAAATTATATATTATAATGCTGAGCTTAAAATATATTCTTTAAAATAAAGTATTTAAGTAATTTTATGTGTAAATTGTAGATCTTTTTATTAATAGAAATACACTTATTTCTATTAATAAAAAGATCTACAATTCTATCTGTCTCTCTGTCCAAGTACTGGACATGAAAGATATCACAATTGTTTTGCGTATTAATAAGGACCAAATAATCTCATCATATGGATTATTAGACCTATAAGAGTTTACCTTAAGTTATTTTTTAAACAACTATATTGCAAAACTTCTGCTAGCAATCAAAAGGCAAATAGTAGAAATGATAGATCTAAAACAAATAAATTAAAAGAATGGTCATATTGTTTACCTTCAAGACAGACAACCTGCACGCCATCTTGCTTAAGCCGCTTCAGCAATATACCGTGCACGGAATCAGGGTCCCGAGGAGCACCGTCACTATACAACACAAAAGTGCCTCGAGAGCAGCAGTGCGTTATTCGTGCTTTTAGCTCTTTGCACTGCACCGTTGATGCTAATTCTATCTTCCCAGCGGCTAATCGCCGCAACATAATACTCGGTATCGAAAAGTTTACCGCAGAACGTATGTGAGATACAGCATACTCATTGGACCCTCGGCAATCTATTAAAATCATGTCCCTTTCATCAGATCGCAACTTGGTTAGAAGCCACTCTTTTGTCACTAAGTCACAGTCACATTCCGAATCCATAGGCATTTTGTATTCACAATGTATTACTGTTTACACGAACCCTTGAAGTCGCCTGTTGCACTCTCCACTATTGCGTCTAAATCACGCTAGCAAAACGCTTTTTAATACGAACATTGTCAACATTACTAATAATTCTTTCTAGATATCATCAAATTGTTCTAACAGAAAAAACTCATCTTTAGATAAACAAATAACGAATTTTACGTCGGGCGGGCTCTTGTAATGCGAACTGCCAAGCAGCAAGCGAGCCGCAGCCTGCCAAGCGTAACAACTTCAAATGGAATAAAAAATTAAAGTAAAACCTACCTAGAAATAGTGTTGCCAGGTACTTTAACCTAAAGTTACCTATATTTTTTGGGAGTTGGGAAATTGTACTATTTTGTAATATAAATAAGATAAAAATAATTTATTTGCTTTCAAAAACATACAAATACATCACATAAAACTAATACATTTCTTGTCTTTTTAAGTCTAAGTCGTGACGCTGACAAAAAATGAGTAGTAGAACGCCGATGCAAGGACTTACATGAATCAAAACTTTACAACACATTTAGATCATTGAGAGGACGTAAGAAATTTAAAATATTTTAAATACTATTTGTATACTTATTTCGAAGCTCTCGTTACTCTTTGACATAATAATCCCGTACTGTACAAAACGCAATACCGCAATAATATCAGTACCTGTTTCATAGAGTAAATGTAAAAATACTGGAAATTTAGATTTTAGACTACTGTCTGCTCTGTAGTCTGTAGGTATCAATTTGACATTTGAAAATTTATGAAGTATAATAGTATATTTCCTTTCGTTTTGTTAACTTGTTTTGATTCAATGTCCTTTTAATTTTACAATTTTTACGTTTCGCTTGCATTATTCGATGCATTAAATATATTTAGTATACTTCACGTATTCGCTATTCCCTTATAAAAATGGAAGACATATATGATAACTTGGAGAATTATCAGGACGAAAAACTTATAAATGAGGTACACTCCGTTTTAGCGCCAATTGCAATTTGTTGTAGTTACACAATATTACTTGAAAACTTTTGTTCGGTCGATATTTATACAGTAAATGGAGGACATTTAAATTAACTTGAACAATTTCATTTTTATTTTTCAGCTTCAAATCGAAAATAGGGAGCTAAAGATCAAACTCGAGGAATATTCAAGTGCTATGGCTCAATTGCAAACTGTAAGTCTGTGTGAAGATAGACCTTTTTTGTATTGCAGGTTCTTTTATAGCAGTAACAACTTTAAAAAAAGGAATTGAATTAACTTCGGTTTCACTTACTTTTCAGTTCAATTCAACCCGAATTGCATCGATTTTCTTTCATTTTTATTCGCGTATTTAGGCAAACCTAAACAATTATGATAAAAAATAATTAGTATCTACTTCTATTATAGAATAACAAACTGATTGGGTAGATTATATTAGAATGATGAATTGACAGAAATTTGTATTTTGTAATATAGGTAATTTATTTATTATAGAATAGATTTGCATTGATATTGTAGAATATTTTGCAGGATTTTGATAAATTGAATTCAGAGTACAAGAAATTGGAAACTAATTATTCTTCATTATTGAAAACAGCACGAGCAGAGATTGAAAGAAAGTCTGAGATGATAAAGAGTTTAAATATAGAGTAAGTATTTATTTCACAATATTTAGAATCTTTGTTTAATTATAAAATTTGTACTCAATTGTTAAAATTAGCAGTTTGGAAACTACAAAAGATGCAATAATTAATACCAATGAAAAAAAATGGCCAAGAGCGTGTTAAAACACATTTATATAGAAGGATTCTTTATCTGATACACTATAAACGTATTTGTTTAATAACTTCAAAAGTTGTCCAATTTCATTCAAAATAATTTTTCTAATGAGTTTTCAGCATGTTCTATCAGAATGGAAAGTTTCAAGTCTCTACATCTAATAGTTTGGAAATGCTAGGGGGATCACC
This sequence comes from Charaxes varanes, assembly GCA_024363005.1. Taxonomy (NCBI): domain Eukaryota; kingdom Metazoa; phylum Arthropoda; class Insecta; order Lepidoptera; family Nymphalidae; genus Charaxes; species Charaxes varanes. Next base: position 5,272 of record JANCMC010046384.1, read on the forward strand.
TTATGGGCAGATAGACGGATGGACGGACATAACAAAATCATAATTGTTCCTTATAGTATTACGGAACCCAAAAATGAGGCCAATGACTAAAGATACTAGTTTAACATCCTTTAATGAGAACTCTGTAAATATATCTATCCAAACAATTGATTGATTGATAGTCTTAAAAATATATATCACATAAATTGAGTATTCTTTTGTAGGAAAGATACATTAGTATTAAGGACACTACAAAGGCCACCTGGAAACGATTTTAGAGCCAAAACACCATGTGTTTCTCGGAAATCAGAAGAAAGTTCTGGCACATCTAGTCAAGTTACGAAAGGTTCACTTACAAAAGAGCGTGCAGCAGACAAAGATAACAACAGTCATGTAAATAAAAGGTATAGTGATGGTATGATATATTTCATTTTTGGGACATCATTTTAGTAGGTCTAGGGCCGTTGCAGAGAAATAAAAACAAAGAATGCCTGGAGTGCAATCCAAGTATAGCTTTGGGATCCCTTTAACACGGACCTAAATACTCACTGCTACTGCTCATGTCCCCTACCTACCTTAATTTGGTTGTAGTATACTAGTGTTGTCTAAAATGACATTTTTAATAGAGAAATCATATACAGTTCTCGTCAAATCAATGTCTCTTAGTAGGTTTTTTGTTTAGTAAGAGAATTATGTTAGACAACCTGTACCTTTTGTCATTAAAATGTGAGTAAGACATTTAGATAAAAGAATTTAAAATTATAATAAATTCAATCATACCTATTTGTAAGATGAATTTGGAATCTAACATAACATTTATTTTAATTTGGTTAAAAAATTAGACCTTTTCCAACTTATACACAACAATAGATTATGACAGGCTATGTTTAATTATTGTTTAATTTAAAATGTTAATTTTAATGTCAATTTAGAGGCAACTCTACCCAGGATACACCTTCTGAAGAAACTGTCACAACTGACAAAGATCCATGTGAAGATAATGAATTGAGGAATCATAAAAGCTGTATTGAAAATGATTTAACTGAACCCAAAGAGGTTGTAACAGAACAACATAAAAGATATGATGATATTAATTACAACAACATTACTAAAAAAGTTTTAAATAGAAACAAGTCAGCACGAAGGTAAAGTGGAAAATAATTTTCTCTTTTTATATATAGTAGTCATTACAGCCAAATAACTGGGGACTGTATCTGGACAACTGCATTTTACTTAATATAGTTATCCAGTTCCAGTCACATTTTTTATTTGTTATATAGTTACACAAGTATTTTAATAAAACAAATGATTTCAAAAAACCTTTTTTTTTAGTCAAGTTGAGCCAATATTCAGTTCTGATGATGATTTTGAAGCTCTGGATTATAAATATTCAAGATTTTCACCTGGTAGACATACTCGATACTCGGTACACCACAGAAGTAAAAACAACAAATTCACAGAATCACTTGACTCCTATGATTCATGTAGTAAAGGTTATAGAAATAAAACAGCAAAATCACCAGATAATAGCACATATAAACATGAAAAATATTACTCTGATCGAAAGCATGAAAAATATCATAGTGACAAATATAATATGCAGAGGAAGGAAAATCATCAATCGCGGGGAGAGTACAGCAAGCACAGAGTATTAAGAAGTCCTCCAACTGATAAATATAATCGCTCAAAAAGTAGAGATAGGAGAGGAAACTATGATAGAGAACACCATAGGGATTATGATAGGCAATCACCTCATCATTATGACAACCATGGAATAAAACATAAGTTAAGAAATGACTTTAATGAGCCAAGCTGTAAGCGGCAAAAACTAAGTGATCATAACAGAGAAAGAACAATAAGTTCAAGAGAGAGTTTTGCAACACATTCTCCTCTAGCAACACCTTATCAACAATCCAACACCAACAGTGCTTATACTATGGAATCTCAGCATAATGATAAAGGTAGCATATACGTTTAGCATGTTGAAATGGTTATTTTGCTTAAAATTTAAAGCAGAGAATTCTATATTTTGCTTTAGTTTTTAGTGGAAGTCTAACAAAATTGTACTTAATTTTATGATTGATGATAAAATTTTTTTCCAAATAAATAAGTAAAAAGAATTAAATCTTTATTATTAATTTACAGACACCAAAACCAAACATACAGTTCCTATTGAAAGTACAAAAGTTTCAAGTCAAAAATTTATCCTACCAAGAAATCAAGCTAAATCAGATTTACCATCGGTTGATATGTCGAATGAGAGGTCAAAGAAATCCGCTGAAGTTACTAAAGAATTAGGAAATAAAACATATATGGATTTAGATAAACCAGCATCAGTTTCCTCACTGGAGTCTGGAGAAATTCAGAGCTCAATGAATTGTACAACTGTATCAAAAGATGAGCAAAAGATCTCAGGAGGTAGTCATAAAAAATCTGATAGCAACAAAAATACTATCAATTTACAAGTTGATCATTCAAAAAGCTCTGGTTATAAAATTCCAAAGTTCAAATCCTCACACGAAAATGTCATTCCAAATAAAAAAACTGCACATTGTTCAAAACTCAATATTGAAAGTTCTATTACTACTGAATCTCAGCATGCTGATAAAGGTATTTATATTTAAGTAAATAAATAGGTAACTTTACTTTGTTAATAAAAATTAAATAATTTCTTATTAATTTACAGAAACCAAAGATACAAATTCAACCCAAAAATGTATCACACAAAAGCATCTCATTAAATCAGAATTACCTGTAATTGACAAACCTAATGATAAACGTGAAGTAGATTTACCTTCAATTAATAAATTTAATGATAAATCAAAGAAATCTGCAGATGTGACTGAAGAATTAGTAAATGAAGTATACATGGATTTAGATGAATCTAAATTGAACTCCTCACTTGAAGAAGGAGAAATACCAAGTTCAACTGTTACAAAAGATTGTCTAAAACTAGATGAGCAAAAAACAGAAGGCAGTCATCAAAAATATGATAACATCAAAATTATTAACGATTCACAAGTAAAGCATTCTAAATCCTCTGAATATAAAATTCCAAAATCTGATAGTAACAAAATTACTTGCAATTCACAAGTAAAGCATTCAAAACTGTCTGATCATAAAATTAAATCCGCATCACATGAAAATCGCGTTACTGATAAACGTGACAATTTTGATAATAATACAAATGTAAGCACTTCTACGAGTCGAGATTTTAAAGAAAACACAAACACTAGTGTTAATGTTGGACCAAGCAAAAGCAATGGCAGTAATAGTATACAACAAAATTACCCTGCACAAGGTGTGGAGGAAAACATTAATTTTGATAAAGACCTGGAAGAAGTGCAGAATATTTCATTTTTATCTAAAGATACTATATCTATGAATACACTAGCTGGAGATCTAGAATTAAGTGATGAAGCAAGTGACAATAGGGATTCACATACTTATGATTCCAAGAGTAAGCATATTAAAAAGACTAAAAAGAAATTGAACAATCATGAAGAAGAGTCCAATTTAAATCTTAACAAAAATGAAAATGAGCTTGCAGTGTGTAGCCTTGGATTGATTCAAGGTGAAATTAATATTGTTGACTCTAAAGAAAAAAAAACAAAAAAGTCATCTGATAAAAAATCTCCTAAAGACACTGAAACTAAACATAAAAGTAGAAAAAAGACAGAGACAAATTGCAGTAAATCTAAAAAAACAAATAAGGATGGTCAAGAGAGGAAGCATAAGAACAAAGAATGTAAGGAAGTCAAGTCCCAACAAACAATCAATAAATTTACTGATCTTTTTGGAGACAGTTGCAGTCTGATAACTCCAGATGATTTAGGAATGCCATTACATGATGTTAAAGTTACACTAAGTGATAATGTCCCCTATGTTCCTATTTTCGATAACACACAAGATGCTGTTGATCTAAATGTTAAAGAGCTAACTAAAGAAAAATCTGATAGTACAATAATTAACTTCGAAATTATTAAAGAAAATACGTCCAAAGACAAAAGTTCAGACTCAATTAGTAGTATTGTTACAAAAGAAGATGGTGATAATGATATAATAAATAAGCAACCATTTAATAATCTATATGAAAATACTTTATCTCAAACACTCAATGATGGTTCGAATGTAGTAAAGACAATTATTATATCTACTGGAGTGCAACCACATTGTATATTAGATAATAATCTAACTATTCAAAGTGCACAAAATGATGGTGCAAATAACACTACTGTTAATATTGATCAATCAAACGTAAAAAAATCTTCTTTAAATAAAATTACGGCACTTGCTACTTCAACCCCCTATAAAACTTCAAGTGAACTACCATTACCAAAAGAACCAAATGCGACTGTTACTGAAGTAATAAATATATCATCAAACATTTCATCAAATCTCGAAAAAGTTTCAGCTAAAAATGAAACGGATGAACCAGACGTAAGAATATTTGTAAAGAGAAGAAGAAAAGTTATTAAAAAGGCTTAGGTTTACATAAATATATGTATAACATATTGCATAAATGAGATATAAGCGTTTGTTTTCCATAATTTATTAGTAATATGTTTAGTAGGTACATAATCTTCTAGATACAATGTCTTCATGACTCTTAGTGCTGTAAATAAAAAGATGATTTATCCCATAACAGTCTTTATTTTCCTTATAAATATCCCTTATTAATAATATTTACAGTTTTAAATACAATTTTTGCTATACTATCGTTGTTGCTTATAAGGACTGATATTTTCTTACACTAGTATGATTAAATAAAAACAAAATAAACATGTTCTTATTCAATAAATATTGGGAAAAAACTAAAGAGTAATGAAATTATCTGCAATATTAAAATCTTAGTGTAATCTCGTTTACAACGAGTAAATAAAGTATTTCTTATACTTTATTCGTTTTTAGAAATAAATTTTAAACTTCATACTATTTTTTAAAGAGAAGAAAAGCTTCCAAGTGTGTCTAAATATGGTGTGATATTATTTCAATTAAAAATAAGTTCGAATTGAGAACATGAGTATGAATAATTTAGTTACATTGTCAAATTTATATTTGGATAGAGCTTTTATCTTCTTTATATGAGTTAACAGCTTACAAATTGAAGATTTCATCATATAAACGCTAATGTAAGAGATGCCTGCCCCCAGGACATTATTCACATATAATATCATGGTATGACAACACTAGTTGCATCCATGTGTCGTCATTAAATTTCTATATTCTATTAGAAAAACGTCAAACAGAATTGGACCTAACAGATTTGTGCATCTGTCAGAGGAAACTATATGTATAATTATATTTCAAGTATACATATTATTTATGACTTGTCCTTTTTTATAAAATTTAATTAATAAATCACCTGAAAGGTGGTTATAAATACTATAAAGCAAAGGTCGACAACGAATGACCCGCGATTCTTTGTGGGCCCGCGACTGTTTTGTAGATGAAAATGTAATTCTTATAAATGAATAATTACATTATACGAGCGCAAATTGTTGTCATAATGTAATAAAATTGAAATAAAACAATTTTAACATAGCTTTTACTGTTTACCTAAATAAATGGATAGATAACACATCTACTTCCAAATAATAATTATTTGGAAGTAGATGTGGCAACAAGTGTGGCCCGCCGACGTCTCATATTTCAATGATGTGGCATATATACATTTTTAACCTACTTCTTATATGCGGCGTTTACCTAGCAAAAGGTTGCCCACCTCTGGTATAAAGTATTAAAAAGTACTTTATAATAATAGATATACACGAAGACCATAATTATAGACAAATACACGTCACTATATTAGTGTAAAACATTTTGAGTGTGAGAAAAACTTAAACTTTAAATATTTAAAATCAACAATCATATTGTTTGATGATTATACAAACAGTTATTTTTAGTTTAGAAAGATTTTGTAAACTTTATGAATAACTTCTGAAGAACTTGTTACATTTTTGCTTAATCATTAGGAGTGTAATTTTAATATAACATATCATTTACAAATAAAAAACCTTTTACAAAAAAATGAACATAAAAATGATTTATTTACTGATAATAGGTACTGCGTAAACTTACACTCTAACATTGCATAGAATCCAATGTAAAATGGGAATGTGTGTACTGTGAAATATAGAGTTAAAATCTTAGGAGTGTATAATAATCAGGGGATTTTTTCCTACCCTTTGATATATCATACATCGCCTGAATCCACCTCGATAACCAAAAACTAATATAAATCTAATAGTCCAGCAGACTATTAGATTTATATTAGATTCTGTATTCAATATCTGTATAATTCAAGTTATAAAATATGGATGGATTTTAGATGATAAACATTCAAGATAAATCAAAGGGTAAAGAATGGTAAGTCTTTACAGAGCCATATAAGTTACAAAAACATGACACAGCTCTGCACTATATCTCTATGAGATTATAGTAAGGGAGGCAGCGGCTCTAAGTTTTTAGTCACTTAATCGTTGCGATTAAAATCAGCGCAGAATCAAAAAAAAGTGTACGTTAAGGTAAAGTCATGTTATCAAGAACGCCTGCAGCGTGGATTTATGGAGCGTGTGATGCGTTTAGCTACATTGTCTTGACAAAATCGTCAGATTATATGTTTTCCACGATCCTTAAAGGATTTCTTTCAAAAAAAATAATAAACGTCCTCGAATATTTCTGGGTATTGTTTTTTTTACATCTTTGCGACTCGTCCATCTTTTATGTGACGCTTTATTCGTCAGATTATAGAAATGTACACTTATCTCCGTGTAATTAACTTTCCTTATCTTAATCTGACGCAGTCGCGTTTTTTTAAGAGTTGAATAATGAATCCCCTCTATATTAAGAGTTCATATTTGGTGGGGGTATATGACAGGGTACAAGGACTCTCCCTATATTTCCTAATAGCCCGAGTATTACGCAAAAGCCCCTCTTGGGCTCCCCTACCAATACTTATACGCAGCATGTGAATACTTGTCATCATTTCTATCTCTGTCACTATAAACCATTACTTTACTTTTTTTTATCATTATCGACTAGATGGCACCAGAGTAAAAATATTTAAAATCTTGTCGCTAGTTATAGGGCTCTGTCTTTATAAGTTTTGTCAGTACTTTCTCTTATAATAATCATTTCTCCTTATATTTACTTTTACATGTCCACTTTAGCACGCTATGCGTATGCTACAAGACTAATAACCGACTAAGTTTCAAGTTTCTTAAGCTTTCCGATATATATATCGAATTTCTTACAATTATTATACAAAATATTCACAATAACAAAAAATTATATAATCCTATTGCAAAAACAACCATTCTCAGTTAATTTCTATAATGATTATATATTCATAATTCATATATACAAAATGATAAAATTATACGAAAAATTATTTACAATTAATTGACATTTAATAGTGATCAAATATGATTTAAAGTAATAATGATTTTAAATGAGAATGCTTGCTGGGTTAGTGATAAAGTGCCTAGACGCATTTCTCATGAAATTTAATGAAATTACATACAAATATTAAACAAAAGTACTAATTAAACGAATTATTTTTCAGAACGTTACAATTTAACAAGCTCTTAAAGGTAAAAAAAGCGTTTATATATCACTTATCTGCACTCATATCCATAAAACCTTAATTGTTGTACGCATATTGAGCACTTTTTTAAATGCTGTATCTCTGTAATCGATATTGTCACTAAGTCACATCACTAGCAGTATCCTATCCATGATTGAAGCACCGCCACAAATGACGTCTAATAGATGCACCATAATACGATTGCGGAGCTCCTTGTCATACGCAGTCGTCTCTTCCCCAGCGGCATGTTTTGAGTTGCACTCCTTTACACGAGCGGCAACGCAGCGGCCTGATTA
>JANCMC010046402.1:0-13976 GCA_024363005.1 Charaxes varanes
TGCAGATGTCCATGGGCGCCGGTAGGCACTTCGGTGCCTGCTGCCTGCTCGTTTGCCCGCTTGTAACAAAAAAAAAACCAATACAGACTATATAGACCGGCTAGTCCAAATTCGGTCACAAAGATTTGCGTACCCGATGCTTATTTTGTTTAAAGTTAGGTACAAAATGTTTATTCTTAGTAGATACAACGACATTTGACAATTTAACGAAATTAAATGTCACAATTAATAAAACACATTGCTATTTTGCAGTGGTTCTTTGGTTTAACTCCATCTTATAAAATGTATACATGTGCGTGTAAATCCTTTGGTATTGGTGGGCGTGTGGTTGTGGTATATATAATGCATATTTTATAAAAATACTAACATTCGGACATCCTCCTCTATATAAACTATAATTGTGGCAAATTTCATTCCGCGACATTTTTCATAAAATGTTACTGAAAGTTTCTGCTTCGTGTATTATCAATACAGATACAGAGGCGCATCGTCAGACTACTTGCCACTTGACTCGGTGTTGCTAATTGCGGTAAAAGAATGATGGGCATTATTAGTCAACGTGCGGAATAGGTGGTATAGCGCGAGATTCAACCCAAGTGTATCGGGTTCGTTCCGACGCGGCACTCTAGCGGTTAATATCTGTCAACGACTGTTGGCGTCACTCGCCTACAGCGCTTTCGGCAATCAATTAGCGCTTATTTTAGAAATGCTCATTCACGCGACGTTCTCATATTAATATATAGTGTAGGAGAGAGCCTTTAAACATCATTGGCAGCAGAATAAACCCGTATAAAACATTAAAAACTTTTATTTTACATTCGTGTAACCCTGTTGCGAATGTTATGTACACTAATCAGATATACATATCAGAACTATTTATTAATGTGGCCTATTAAAATCTTTACTAGTAAGTAAAGATTTCAGTAAGTATACTGAAGTGGTTCAAAAACCTAAAGTGAATTTTAGCCTCCGATAGGGACATAGGTAATAGCCGAGAATTTCATAGATTTGTAACGCGAGTTCGTAAAAAATGTTGGTTAAATCTTACCTACGTATTGTAGATAATAATGTCGTAAAGACCAAAATAATGTCGTATAAACGTTAAAAAGGTCTATAAAAATGCAGCGGTGGCTTATGTCATTTCCTAAGTATAACTTACAGTAACCTTTTAAATTTTTACCTTTTAGACATTATATATACATTTTTATTTAATAGCTTCGTAAATATATACATTTTTTGTAAAAAAAATGTATATATTTACGAAGCTATTTAAAAGAGTACAGTAATAAGGATTAATATCCTTATCCAATTAAATACGCTAAATATGTTGTATATTTTGTGCAGATCGAAATTGCCCTTTACAGTATATCATTGAAATATTCATTTTAGAAAATATCTTAGAAGATAATCATATTTTTTACTGTTTCCCATGACTAAATTAAATTTTATTAAAAATCACCCAGCATTTACATAAATCAATAGCAAAACAGTTTAAAACCAAGTATGTTTTGTTAGCTATCTAAAAAAGTACAAAAAATTATCTTGATGTACCTAGAAGTACAGAAAAAAATCCGAAAACCGTAAATTTGTGAAAAAAATATAGCAGAAAATTTGTCAAATTAAAAAAAAATGATATATATAAAGTATAAATCTTAAAATAACCTGTTACAGTATTACGTATACAGATACCTTAGTGCGCGAGTCCATACTGAACTTTAACAATATCATAATCATCATCGTCATATCAGCCTGGGGACGTCCACCGCTGAACATAGGATTCCTCCATTAACAATTGTTATATTATCTGGGATGTTTTACTGGCAATACAAAGTAAAGGCACTTTCAAGTAGAACTTGATTGACGTTATCGCAACTGTTCTTTATCAGGCAGTCCCTGACTAACCACTTGAAAACCAGTATCGTGGCAAATAATTTCGAATACGAACATTTTCCGGTGAGCAGTGACTTATTTGAATGCTCATCTACATCTATACAAATAAGTAAAAAAAATGTACGAATTCGACTTCCAGTCATACCCAGAAATAGGTTATGCTAAAACCGTATAAGCAAAAACGACCTCTATCCTTAATAGATTCAAGGACTATTTTTACGTAAAGCAATTTATTTTTCGAAGCGGAACTGGTTTGACCTATTGTTTCCAGTTTCATTATGGTTTTTTTATACGCTTTTTCTTTTGTCCGCTTGAGCCGAGCCGAACACAATCTAAGTTCAAATGTACCGCCGGTTCTTTTTTTAAATTATAATTATTCATTTAATCCGTGATCGAATTTGTAACAGAATATTAGATACTGTGTGTTGGAAGCCTTTATAGTTCAAAAATAGAATTGAAATCTATCATATAATATCTTATTTCTTTACAAAGGACTGGTGATGGCACATTGGTAGTCCTATACGAGTATATAAAATACATTATATATTTTAACAATAATCATTTTATATAAAATGACAAATTTACTTTAAGTATGTAATATAATAACAGAGCAGATCTCATAAAAAAACTGTCGATGCAGTTTGACGGAATTGTTTTATAACATATTGTAAAGTTATTTTTGTAATAAAATAATAAAAAATAATAAGACCAAAGTGTTCGGATCAAAGCTAGCTAGCAGGAATACTAAATTATGCTGCAAAATAGCCGTCGTTATTTCCGATTTATAGCTGCTACACACGTATCGATATATCGTTGCGAAAAAACTGTACAGTTTAAAATGCGCAGTTTTGTCGTGCGTATGTATGAAAAATCGTTGTCGATTAAATTGCACAGTTTTTTCGCAACGATTTAACTGTACAGTTTTTTTCGCAACTATTTGTCGATACGTGTGTAGTGGCTATTACACTTCAAGATTAAGAGTAGCTTAATCGTGACTTTACTTACACGTCGAAGAGTCCCAAAATTCATAATAGACATTTACAGGAAAGTTTTCAAAAAAGTAAAAATAGATAATATATGTAGTTGCTGTGTGGATTTTTAGTGGAGATATGTATGTATATTATCTAAATTTGATATCTCGAACGTATTTGGCCAGGTGATTCATTTGATTATAGGTGACTGCTATCAACCATAGACAAAATTAGTTTTATACATTTTTGCCACAGATAAGTTTTTCTAGTTTTTCAATCTCCACTTTTGCTCGGTAACACTGGCCATAAAGCAAACTTGATAAATTCGCTTTATACATTTTACTGCAGGTACATTATCAACGTTTGATAAACCGAACGTATTCTTATCAAATGTCAGGCCCAAAATATGTTCGTCGCTTAACGTTTTTGGCAACGGCGCGCACCCGCGAAGCATTACCCGATAGAGTATAAAACGAGCGACGTTTTTCGCAATCTATCGAGTGCATCTACGGTTTTTGTACAAAAGCAAAGTTTTAAACAAAACTTCGGAATACGAGACGCACATGCCTCGGCTCCGGGATGTTTGGAGCAGGTAGAGAAACAAAAAAAAAACACTAAAGAAAAAACGCCGCTCTCTCTTGAAGGGGGTATAAATCCAGATGCAAGCTAATCTCAATCTTACGCCCTTGAAATAGGACTCGGTTTTGATCAGCTACCGGTCAACCCCGGGGTCGCGTACCTGTGGTGGATCTGACCAGTTATCCGACAGACGAAGGAAGATCCGCCCCCTAGGAGAGAAATGATGAGAGAGGCGGCGACGTACTCTCCGCGTAGGAGACCAGCAGTAGTGCACCACGGCGCGCAGTGAGAGAACACTATATGCGGTTACAGAACTGAGCGTGGCAAACTCCTAATATATCAAGATGTGATCAAAAGTCATAAATAATTCCAAACAGCCTCAACCTTGCTCGAAGCAATTTATTTTCATACGTGAATAGGTCTCGCAGGATATTTTTGCAAATAACATTATTTTTTTCCCAAAGGTCGAGCTTTATTAGTGGCTTCCGGCTGCATTGCCATATTTTTATACGTTCTTTTTCCGGGGCCTTTGTTAAGATCCGGATTCAGATGATGTGATTAATTTACAAAGGCCTGGAAGAAATAGGTTCTACAGCGATAAGACCACCTTTTGTACTTTTATATTTAATATAATTAGGTGTTTTTTAATGTATCCTGTTGTACAATAAAGTATATACATATACATGTATGTAGATATATTGTTTGTTACTTTCCGAAATATTAAAATTAATCATATAAATACACGAGGGACTCGTAAATTAAAAACTCCCAAAAATTAAATAGTTTTAATGATATGATTGGAAATTTTACTAGGATACACCATATTTATGATCAAAACTGGAAAAATAGGCAACATTTTTGCAAAGTGGCTGTTTTCATTTTCTTTTGATGGTCATTTTTGTATTTCATATAGAGGAAGGTGTGCGAGTGCTAATCTTTTTTATAACATGCAATATTATAATAATAATATATTAATTATTAAAATAAAACCAATGCCAATCGATTTACACCATTTACACACATGTATTGGATAATATCAACGCGTAATCGTAACAACCATTTGTTATATTAATTGTCCAATTTTATTCTTCTGTGAATGGAACAATATATGTCGTAAGCAAAAAGGTTTTTAGGTGAATTTCGACCAGCCGGTGATCACTGGTTTATATTAAAATACCTATATTTTCAATTATAGTATGATAGTTAATGGCATAGGGCCGATATCGAGTTGATAATGATGGTCAATTTACTTTCGTTAACGATTATGGAAGGCTTTGAGAATGTGGGCGCAGAATAATCGGGCAATAAGAACAATAAAGACCATAGTTTCATACGAAAAACAATGCCGACAGCGATAACGTAATTAGTAGACCACACAAATGGCACTACACCAACCACGCCGTGAGCACTAGTGCTCCCAGCGAACGACGAAACCCAACTGAACTATTATACGATCGCGAGGCGACTTTATATGGCTGTCACATTTATTCACTCTAATAATTAGGGTAGTTATCAAATGAAGGTGTCGTTAGTTCCTACATATAGATAAAACTATGTTTACTAAGTTTATTATCAAAACTCGTACCGTGAGTACAGGAAAACGTGTGAGTAAATACATGATTTGAATACGATCTAGACAAAGGTGAATCGTTTTGTGCTCTGAATACAATGCAAATTAATAAGACATTATTACTAATAGATGAACGCGAATTGATTGCATAACCCGCTCTTAAAATAGTATAAATGTTTCAGTCTAAAAATGCACTCTTAAACTATGTGTGTGCAGCGTTTTAATTCTAAACTCAAACCCAACCACTCCCTGAGTGCTTAGTGCGAGTTTTCTAACTTTTACGCGTTGGTATAGTTTACTTAAATTTGTATGGAGATTGATCAGCGCCGCCTAGCGGTAACGTGGTAACACTGATCAATCTCCATACAAGTGGTTGAGCATATCGACCTTCGCTCCCACCTTTCATTCCTCGCCGAAAAAGCCTCTCACCTTGGTGTGCCTTCCCCGCATTGGTGACCCCGACGTGATCCAATACAAAAACCCAGCAACTAAAAAAGTAATTTCCAAATTAGCTACTGAAATCCTATTACATAAATCCATAATTTCCGTCCATTAAATTTTCAGACCTTAATATCAAAGATACAATCATCTTTCTAGCTTTATCCCAGTCTAGTATCAAGGTCCGCAACGCACGCAAAAGACCGGCAACGTATCTGCTTGCCTGCTGATCGTGCAGATGTCCATTGGGGTCAGCAGGCACTTAGCTGCCTGCTGCCTGCTCGTTTGCCCCTTGTAACATTAAAAATATAAAGCATTTTTTTTAAACCACAATATAATATTCCGATTCCTCTAAGAGTTCTTACATCGACAGCAAAAACGGTTAGCCTGCAATATGCGGCGTAAAACGACATCAGCATTAAAGATAATAAGAAAAAGTTAAATTATGTCGATGTGGCGTCTCAAACCGACGACGACCGCACTCGCTTTGCGGCAATAAAACTTGAATTTATGACCCGAATAATTTCAGTCTTTTCCCCTATTTCTGCTACTTTTCTTCTTAAGGTATCCATGGAATGGAATAAACTTTTAAATAAAAAAGATGCTTTACGCTTCTGTGCAAACGCGACAATGTTTTATTTTAGCTACTTTTTCTCTTTCAACGTCTATTTTTTATAAACAAAGTATCGAGGGATTTTACTTAATCGTGCTAATAAACAAATCTGCTATTAGTTTGAAAAATTCATCCAAAAGAATTGGGTAAATTCTTATTAATTGCCTGTTTTGAAAATAATGTGTTAGTATACAAGTTTTTATTATTAGTAATGCTTCATTAAACGCACGTTTTGTAGGGATCCTTAGTCCTAAGAGGAACCCCTAAAGTGTCACTCTGTCCGTCCGTCAATCCGTCCAACCTAACTTCTACAATTGTGAACATAAATGCATGAAATTAGGTACAGTTATGTACAACGTATAGATTTTATTTTTCGCATCTTAAAATAATAATAATCTTGTAATTTGGGGGTGACTCCCATACATGTGAAGTGCATTCAAGAAAAAGCCGACGAAAAATTTCACCAATGGCGAGTCTAGAATCATTTACTGAGGGTATGCGTACCCGGTACGATGTCTTTTACATCATGAATATGTAAATAGGCTAAATATAATTTCAATCTTTCTCTTAAATTTATATTATAGTAAGGAAAATTAATAAGGTAAAAGAAATTATAGAAACTTATAATAAAATTACAATTCTTTAATCTTTATTAACAATAATACACCAGGAGATACATTACAGTCACCCAATCCCTTTCTCCAAGCTCCAAATAAATACTTAAAACTAATTAATTATACTATAAATTTAAACTAACTAATATTAATTCTAATACTAGTAACTATTAATTATAATGCCTCTTACAGCAATAGGCATCTTCCGAAATTTCTTCATCAAATACGACTGAAACTTAACTTTCTAGCATGTATGATGTGTAATATATGTTTGATGTGTAATACCTACATTAGCGTCAAACAATTTTTTTGCAAAAATAAATGGGGCCATCTTCTTCGTTTATCTACACTTTATATAACCCACAACATCTAAACGCATTCATGTACTAGATCATCCATATTTATTTTAAGGTTTAAACAAGGCGTATACCGCCAGCGCCGCGACGTTATTGATCATATTCATGTTGTCTTAATAAAAAAAAAATGAGGCCATCTAACATACATGCATGTGTTTCAGTTGCTCAGGATCTTTGCCCAACAAATCTGGTCTCTTACATGCCTTGATCCATAATTGGGACCTAAAATTGAAAGATGGCATTAGTTTTCTATGCTCGATTCATATAATCAGTAAGTAGTGGTTACTTATATGAGAATAAAGGGTATATTAATGTAAAGTTTTAAGCAATCCTACCAATGTAAGGTCCCTATTTATACTTTTCCTTCCACCATTATTAACGAACCCTTATGAAGTTCTAATTGCATTACTAAACCTTAAAATTAGGACAATGTCCTACTTGCTCTATATAGATAATAAAATAAGTTTGACAAAAATTCTGTAACGTTTTAGAATTATTTTTAAATAATTCTGTTTCTAATTCTAGTCTTTAGACTTTTCAATGTTATTAAACCGATTCGACCTAGAGACTTTCAACCGTCGTGAAATTCTAAGAAAGTAGAAGCAGTTCAGGGGCAATTCTAAAATACATTGGCTGTGCTCGCAACTTCGTCCGCATAAAATTCTGTAAATTCTACACAATGTATGTCTGCATCCAAAAGACCAGTAAAGAGGATTTAAGTTTTATGAGCACCTGAATACAGCATTATACCTTTCATCCTTCGGAAACTGATGGAACTTCACACCCTTGTGTCTATGTGAAGTGGACGCACATTTGAAGACTGCGCAGCTGGTATTCACCATGTTGCCTGGTGTTTCTTGGTGGCCAAAGTCTATTTGATGTAATTTGGTGTAAAAAGAGATTTTATGTTCGTACAGAACAGATCAGCAAATCAAATCTTGAACGAAAAGTTAAGAAGTCTATGGTAGCGTTATTACTGAATTTAAAGCATTTACAGACCGATTCAAAAAAGGAACTACCCTTCTGTTATTTACATTTTTACTGCTGTATACACCTAGAAAATAATTATATATCTTCTTCTTCTTCTTCCTAGCGTTATCCAGGTACCAGGGTCCGCTTAGATTGCAGAAGATGTGGCCCCAGGGGGCGAGTTAAGATGACCGATTGCCATCTAACGTCATCCTCGGACCCCCCACGTTCTCTACAACCTTACGACTAATATCACAAGGTTACGTTAATCCGTGCCTTCCAAAAAATGAAGGAGGTTGGATATCAAATATAATCCAGTGTGTTTAGGACATGGGTCACCCATCTATGACCCGGTCGCACCAAGAGCAACTTAACCTAGCGATCTACTTAGATGCCGAACACTGATTAGGCCAAGACCTCCTCATTTATGTATATATCTAAAATTAAATAAAATGTAAGCGTGTCAAAGTAAAATTCTTTCACTTAATTTATGTAATCATACGGAACCCATTAAAAACTGCATTTTTTTTCTGTCTGTGTGTCCGTGAGTGTGTTTGTTTCGAGGTTATCTCCGCAATAATTCGATTTGAAAAGACTTTCATAGAAATAATAGACTACATAGATTAAAAAAAAAAATAAGGGTACCACACAAAAAATATATCCATTATTCAACTGATTCTACGAATGAACGTAATTTAATTAGTGTCTCGACAAGGATGAATCCGCGGGCATCATCTATTGAAGACTTATTTGTCAAGCTTTAACTATCCAATATGGTGACGTGAGTTAATACGAATATTAATTACACACCACGATATTTATCGACTCTTAAGTGTTTAACTCCCAATGGAATCGTGATACGTTCCTCAAGCTTTAACTATGTCGTTTGGACCCGCAACGAATCTTAATTACGCGCCACGATATTAACTCTTAAGTGTTAATTAGCCCAAAGTTTGGAGTGTGACTAAGTATGTGTTGTTGAAGTTTATTTTTAAATATATTGAATGAGCTTGCATTCTTTACATCCTTTGGTAAATTATTACAGATGTCTACAATTGTAGTATCAATGTTTCATTTGACGTTCGGTTACAAAGTAAAATTAAGTAAAACTATCGAGAATTTTTGTGCTAGGCCCTCTGAATGTTACATCAATACCACTATTACAGCCCAGTACTGTACTGATTGAATGAAAATGTTTTTTTAGTTTTAATTTTGTATTAAGAGTCAATTGCTTCTAAATCCTTTTTCTTCCTAGAGTTGTCCTGGTCTAGTTCTAGGGCCCGCTTAAATTGTAGAGGATGTGGCTGAAGGGAGGTTTAAGATGACCGCCTGCCGTTTGACGCATCCCTGTAAACCCCACAATCTCTACAACCTCAGGACTAATATCACTCATTGGCATTAATCGAGTTTTACATGCCTTCTGAAACGTGTATGAGGTTGTATATTCGAAAACAAGTCTTAGACTAGCTCACCAATTTGTAATTGCTTTTGAATCCGTAAAAAATATTTTGTACTAATCAGTATTGTCTCTTACAGCTGCATATTTCTACGTGGGCACTTCAAAATCTCCTAGTGCGTCCGGAGCTATCCGGATAAGAGACGAACGAGGTAGTGGGACCCCTCTACGTCGGTACCGCAGTGAGAGTATCACCTTGTCACTACCCGAGGGAAAGACTTTGCGTGACGTCTCTTGGTTCTCCGTCTGGTGCGATGAGTATGCTGTAAGTCCATATTTTATTTATATTGTCCATATTTTATTTATATTGGTGTATATATGTATCTGGTTAAGGGACTAGCAAGGTAGTGGGGACCCTCTGCGTCGATACTGCGGGGAGAGTATCACCCTATCTCTATCTGAGGGGAAATCTTTCCGTGACATCTCTAGATTCTCTGTCTGATGGGTCAAACATTTAAGAGGAATATAGCATAAAATAAAGTAATTGGTAGTAATAAAGTTTTTTTAAGAAGGGCTTAATTATAGGGGTAGATTTAAAACCCATAATGCGTTAGAGGTAGCGGCACGCTACAGCCGAATTTGGCCGTCGCGGCTGGGTATCAGTTTCTCTTTTTCACACAAGTGGCGGCAATGCTCCTCAAGTGATGGTATTATTATTGTCGCGTTTTGTTCGCTCTGTGAGATTTTCCGGTAGCTTAATCTCGTCATTAAAGGCCGGCAACGCATCTGAAAGCCTTCTAGTGATGCAGATGTCCATGAGCATCGGTAGTCTCTTATGTACACCGGCTGCTCGTTTACCCCTCGTAACTTAAAAAAGTACAACCAGACGGTCTTAAAACATTAAAATTTTAAAACAACAAAATTACATACATTCTGAAAGCATTTGATTTTAGCTTTATCTTCGCACGTAAAATAGAATGTAATGTACGTGAAATGTTCTAGAATGTTACATTTCATTTAGCTCGACCTGTGAGCAAATTAATTCTCTCTCTAGAGGGCAAATAAGAGATTCGGTGTCATTGTGCAATGTAGCTATACGAGATTAGTTTAACTGTTGTGTTTTGATAATATTATCATTCTATCTTATGTTATAAAGCGAATGTCAGTTTTCTTGGTTCCTTTGTTAAGCTTATAGGATTTTCAAAAAATATAACTACGGTTTTTAATGTAACCGAAGAGCAGAAGTCCAAACTCAAGGTTTGTCAAATAACCATGGAACGCAGCTTTTTAGGTGTTAAAAGAACTGACCGAGTTCGCAACACCACCCTGCGTTCCATGACTGGAGTGATGGATGTGGGGAAGACATTTATAACCATTTTGGTACTGTAATGGAGAATACAGTTTGTTAAGTGGATTTAAATTACATACAATTTTTACTTTATTTTTAATTGGCACTTGAATATTGTCGCTCAATCGCTTCTACTTCCTCCTAGCGTTATCCCGGTCCAGTACCAGGATCGACTTAGGATGACCGACTGCCGTCTGACGGTGTATCGTTTTTGTGCGCATGCCTATCTCATAAATATGGATGCTGCGCGGTTCCGCGCTCGAGGCATCTGCTGCTACCACTGAGCCAGTGCAGACCAGCGACTTATATGGCGATCAGCAAATCGATGAAGCTAGATAGTGTTTCTCCATTCTGACTACTAGACGTTGGTAGTCATTTTTTTTAATACCTTTTTGTTTCTGGCTAGACCAAAGGGCTCACAGGTTTAATAGTGCTGTATATATAATTTTTTTAAATCAATATCTGGAATACATTTAGATATGTCTAATATTCCCATTTCATCTCTTCTTCTTTTTCGTGGCCTAATCAGTGGCCGGCTTTTGAATCGATCGCTAGGCTAAGTTGCTCTTGCTGCGACCGGGTGGTAGATGGGTGACCCATTCTATTTTATATTTGATACCGACCTCCTCCGTGATCCGGAAGGCACGTAAAACAGTGGGACCCGATTAAGGTCACTTCTATTAGTCGTAAGGTTGTAGAAATCATTGCATCGATGGCAATCGGCTATCTTCACTCGCCCTACAGCCACATCCTCTACAATCTAAGCGGACCCTGGTATTTAACCGGGATAACGCTAGGAAGACGAAGATCGATAGAATATTTAAAAGTCAATACGACTTTGATACCGTCCTGGAAGACAATTAGAATAGTAAAAGGTTTGCAGGATCATACGTTTGAGTCAAATCGTCCGTTGTCTTTGTAAAGTCGCCAGTCTACCCTAACCCTTAGATCCGGGTTAATGATTCAAATTCATACATAACACACTAAAGGCCGTTCGTTCTCTAAATATAAATTAACTAGCGGACCCGGCAGACGTTATCCTGCCTTACTTACTATTTACTACATTCTGTTATTTTATAATATTAATTCAACCCCCGTTCCCGTTCCTGGTCCTGTTACATTCTATATAATTTAATATAGTGGTAAGGTATTCTTAAATGTCCGCGCAATTTGCTTAATTTCATAAGAACCTTCTGACAACGAGCAACACAGCATAAAAAGAATTAGCGAAAACGGGTCATCCGTTAACGCGTGTTGGCGTGACGAAAAATAAGTGAGCGTGTCAGGACTTGCTTATAGAAGGGTTCCGTATCTGATACGCGACATATTTATTCTACACGATACAGGTATATAGGTTAAATAACTTTTAAAGATTTTTTCTGATTTCGCTCTAAATAATTTTCCTAATATGTTTGACACATATTTTACGACACATAGTTTGGATATCCTAGGAGCGGACAAACCGACCGACGGAGCGAAATTATAAGAATTCTTTGCAGGGCTACGGAACCCTAATAAGAGCAATATTCATGGTATAAAATAATTACAAAATTGTCTTTTACAGATGGGTTTTAGCAATAAGACCTGCACTATAATTGCGTACAAAAAAGAATTGTTTTCTTTTTATCACTTTTCTTGTATCATGTGTTCTTATCAAATACCTAAGGAAAAATTTTGGTGCTTCTTGTTCTTCTTCCGTCGTTCCCTCATTATGAAGATCGTGGCTCCTTATTGAAAAAACACGCGTGATGGTCTTCCTCCAATTTGTCCGGTCTTCGGCTTGGCTATATGCACAATAAAGAGGTGTTCATATCTTCCTGGGTCATTTAATTTACAAACTAGGCAATAAATTAGCTAATGAGCGAGACGCGGCAACAAAGTATGTAATAAATATCCGATCTGAAGACATATGTTAACTGTCATACATTTTGTTTTATTTAAGTTACAGTGTTTCATAGACGGGATAAGATATTTAGACTATTTCTTTTCGTCTTCGGCGAAATGTAATCGAAATATAGCGCTTTTTTTGAAACTTGTTGCTACTTTTTTAATAAATTCGGTGTAAGTATTTATTATTTTACAACGACGCTATCGTTTTAATGTTTTTTACTTATGTGCTAAAATAATTTATACATATTGAGCGTATTATTTATAAGCCTTAGGTATATTTAATTCTGTGAAAGTAAGAATTACTTCATTTAATAAAATTACTTCAGCGTTTGTTTTCCTGAGAAGAGATATTGTAAAAAAATATATTTTTTATCAAGTAAAGAAGTGTTTTAGCAGCTCTGTGTGGATCCTTAAGTGAAATCGTTTAGGATCAACTGGAGGTTTTTGCCGAGCTGTAAAAGATGGTGAGATCTTATGGGAATAAAAGAGTTATCAATAAGTTTCAATCTGATATTCCAGTTTGTTACTTCAATAGGGCAACTGTTCTTTTATATACGAATAAAAACTCCTTACTTTAAAGTAAAGAGTAACACCATGACCATTAACTTTTTATATATGACTAGCGGACCCGGCAGACATTGTCTTGCTCCAATGTTGGATCATGTGCTATTAGCCAACTAACCAATGTATTTGTCATAACACGTGACACTGGCCGAATGTTTTATGAAATAATAATTTTTTATGGCGCGTCAGTCATAAGGTTTAGTACGAATGTGATCTATTTGAAGTGGCGACAGAATATGTATTTTTTTTGTATTTCTTAATAATTCTTTTAGTTTTCATAGGGCAACACGAAAGAATGGGGACCTAATGTATTTAATAGCCTTATTCGTTTATACATTTTTTTTTAATTCCAGATACATAGTTTGTAAATAAAAGATTTTTGTAAAATGAACCACAATTTTTTTCAAAAATTTTCTATATTTTTTGTTGCATTCTTCTTCATAGGCAATAGATTGTATCTTTAAAGTGAGGCTGGCTAGCGTGGCGACACGACGACGTGGTGTATTAAGAACCCTTATATATTTATACAAACGTTTTCAAATAGAACATATAGTATGTGTGAATTTTAATGTTAAGGTTGCCACAAATGATACACAAAGTTTGTGAAAAAATTGTGGTTTACTTTACGAAAATTTTTTTCGTAAAAAAAAATTTACGAAAAAAGATTTTCGTAAAAAAAAATTTACGAAAAAAGATTTTCCTAAAATAAACCACAATTTTTTCACAAACTTTTTGTATCATTTGTGGCTTCATAGGTAATAAATCTGTCCTTAAAGTG
>JANCMC010046402.1:14076-102872 GCA_024363005.1 Charaxes varanes
GAAAACTTTGATAATTTATCGTATACCTGTGCGAAGCTGGAGCGGACAGGTAGTCAATCTATATTTTTATTTACTATCTTGGCATCTAACAAACGTCGTCATCGTAATAATTTGTCAGTTACACTTTTAACACTATTGCACTGGTTTCAACACTTTTAGCATTTTCATCAGTACAGCTTCTTGCGCTCTTTACTAAAAAGCGCTTCAGACCCAAGAAATGCGTTGAATTCAGCGTCTAATGTCCAGAACATTATATGACAACCCTGACAGTATATATATCAGGAAAGAAACAAAACTGGTACACAAATAAAGTATAAAGGTAACAAAATTCGCACAGGGGCTCGGCCAATCGGTGCACTCGCGTAATTATAGCTTTTGCTCAAATTAGCAGCGCCATTTCTTGCGCCTAGTAATTGAACACAGAATTAACTGCGAAGTTCCTCTACTAAAATTACTTCCTTTATTGATTGCCAAACACCACAGTATTAAAGTGCATAGCATATGTACATTATTTCATAATATTTTCTTTTTAAAAGTAACATTTATTTTAAACTAAGCAAATTGCCAAAAAGACTTGCGAGCTAAATTTTTGGTGAAAGATTTCTATGTTCTTAAAAATGGTGTGCCCAAGGGCCTTTATTAAGATTACATTTTAACATTTTTAATTCAGACAATTAAAAAAGCTGCTGTTTGCGCCTAGTTTATGTAGGTATTTGATAAAATATTTGAAATTACCGTGCGCCTACAGTCATTCTTCGTTTGATTATTAAAAAAAAAGATTGCCCGTTGCGTAATTGTGCGTCCTTGTCGCGCGTGATTTTCGTCACTATGGCCATCCCTTTCGCGCGGCAGCCAACGATTGCGCGCGCGTCGATAAACGGGGAATGCGCCGGCTGGCTTCAGTCGGGCGGCGTTCATAGACAATTTAAATTGGAGAAATTGGTTAGTGAGTACTTCGAGGAACTGGTAATAACGGACAAATGTCGACGTATGTAGATAGCGCATCCATTTCATAACATATTACTGACTGCAGCCTTGTTGATGTCTATTAATATTTATTGGATGCAAGCACTTTAAAAACAGAAGACGCGCTCCGCCATTTTGAATTGCAGGATTGAATTTTTTTTATAAGTATGAACAAGTAAATCATGTAGGAAATCAATTGCATATTTATTATAATAAATTTAACATTTATTGTCAATTACAAACACAAACATCAAATGTTTCTTTAAATTACACGTATATAATACGTGAAGAAAAATCTGACTGAGACTTGACTGACGACTGAGAGATTTGAAATCTAGCACAATTATAATTTATACAGAGGATGGTGCGTGAATGCTAATTTTTTTTATAACATATGCATAATTAATGCATTAAATTATTAAATAAAACCTCACGCATACAAATGCCAAACGATTTACACACACATGTATAAATTTTACTTTACGATTATATCAAAGCCTGGTCATGATTACCGTGTGGATGTTACGAGTAATCGTCAAATATAACAGTTTCAAAGAATTACAATTTTGTTTAAATCATTAAATAAGCACATAGTAAGCAAATATAAAGAAGTGATCGAATTTCAATCAGCAGGTGATCTCTAGTGCTATTAATTTTATCAGTTTATTACAAATAATAAATTTCTCACTTTTAATGTCGAAACAATCTATTCTAGAGTATTTTAACTTTAAAGTTGTACATCTTCTAGAACAACAAATAAAACCAATAAATAAAACTATAAACTGCAAAGTTTATTGTATCCTATTTGAGAATTTTAATTAGCGTCTAAGAGGTTTTTCAGATTAAGAAGATTCACTCTCGGGTGTTAGTTAGTTGGATCAAAACAATGCAATATCGCTTGCGTGTGGATTGATACGGATTGTGAAATAACTATTTGGCAGAGTTAGTTTGACTATTTCATCAAACCATAATTTTTTGTTTGTTTAGGAACTATTACATTTAAGACAATTCAAATAGAAGCCTAGATTCAGTTGAGGTAATCTGTGGCCGGTATTTGAGTGTTCGCTAGGCTAGTAAGAGATCGCTAGGTTTAGCAGTTCTTAAGACGACCGTGTCATAGCCTGGTGATCCATGCTAACGGTGGTTTTCTAATATCCGACCTCTTACGGGTTTTAGAAGTAAAACAGTGTGTCCCTATTAATATCTTTAAGTGATACAACTCGTAAGATTGTAGATCTTAAGAGGGTTCCAGGGATGACGTCAGACGGGACTCGGTCACCTTAACTCGCCCCACAGCCATATTCTCTGCAATTTAAGCGGACCCTGGTACTAAAGCGGGATGACGGTAGAAAGAAGAATTAAAAGCCTTGATGTAATTTTTTATTCAGGTTGCATTAAAATTTTTAATTAGGCATATCGTAATGATTTTAAGTTTACATGATATACGTATATATATAAAGCTCATGGTCGCCTTTAAAAAAAATCTCGAAAACCCCGGGAAGTACAAAGATAAAATTTGGCAAGGAGGTAGTTTATCGTTAGTGGACATCCAGAGTGGATTTTTTGATAGGGTCAGATTAAGGACGTGTAAGGGTTCTCGCAAGTTTAATTTTACGTGAACAAAGTGGTGTGAAACGGCTATTTAATTTAAAAAAATAGTCCTCAATTACCAAAGGAAAGAAATTTCCAAATTACGGCATCTGCCTCTTAGAAAATTTTCAAGTAGCCTTGAGCGCTGTATTAAGGCTGTAATAAGGCTTTCTGGATTAGGTGTATCGCTCTTGAGTGGGAATAAACCCAAGGGAAATCCTGGCTCGCAGCTTTCCTCGTAATTTATTGCTCCTCGGGCCAGCGGCCTTTGTACCTAGCATGCCGGCAACCGAAAATATACTTCTAGATGGATAAATATTGAAAAACGCTGGAGTAATTAGTAATATTAGAAATCAAATTAACGTCTTATATCATCTGTTAAATAAAACTACAAGTTTTGTAGCTTTGATTTTCGTAGATAATATATATACGTGCGTGTGCGTTCGTGTGTGTACGGGTGTCTGTTTGAGCGTGTGTGTGTGTGGGGGGTGTATGTGTGTACATAAGTGAAAGGTCATCTATGACGAAATCTGGAAGACCGCAGGACGAACAAAGATGAAATGTAGCAAAGAGGTCGTTTATAGTTAGTAGGTATCCACTAAGAATGACTACTTCGAAAGGGCTAGATGAAAGAGGTCTATGGGCTATCGGAATTCTATTTTTACGTGGAGGGAGTCGCGGGAATAAGCTAGTAAAATAAATAGTAACAATAGAGATTGATCTAAAAATGGAGGTTTCTGAACTTATACTTCTGGGAACGGAATATATAATTGCTATAAAACACGGCTTCTGTACTCACGTAATGATGTACTGAAGTATAAAAATTATCTACGACATAGGGATTGTGATATTATGGAAACACATAAACAGTCTTGGTATCTCAATCAACATAACATATACTTTTTAAAGAAATCAATTCTTCTATCTATCTAGCAAATAGCAGTTTGCGATTTAGAACAGAGCTTTATCTTATTTTATTCGCAGATGGCTTACCTCTAGAAGAACTTATTCTACTAGAGCTCTATGCTCTTTAATGAAGAAGACGTCTGGAAATTAATAATCCTCATTATCGATTTCGTATCCCGTATAATAAATTAAACCTTTCAAAAATTCAGGTTAATTATTGACCGGGTAACCAGTGTAAGCAAACGAAAGGTAAAAAAAAAATTAGAATGTAACGAGTGATCATTAATTTTCGTAACACTTTTAGATGCAGAAGAAATTACTGAGGAACATCAATACCAAGGTCGGTGAATGTAAACAGTACATAAATCGTGCTTATCCTTTTACAGCCCGTAACTCACTGTAAGGTAAACACTAAACACTGGTGAATCGCCTTACCCACTCCTAACGCACTTTTTGGTGAGCGCAAGCTAAGAAACAACAAATATAGTTTGGATTGTAGCCATTCAAAACAAAGACACAAGTGCTACTATATATTACTGTCCGTGGAATGAATTGATTTAATGAGATCTTAAACTAATTGGATTTATACGGTTCGCTTGCATTTACTCTCTCTGTAAAGATAAACGTTGTGTTCTCGTCGTAACGTAAAGTCTCTAACGCGTAGCTTTGTGTTGCTAAATTCCGAAAATTTTGCACATTTTTGGGGACTTGTGCTTTTTTACACACACTGTTTACACACTACACACATACTTGTACTTTTTTTACACTAAAGCGAGTAGTCCTTGTAGAGCTTACAGTTCCATGGCAGACTAACATCCCTAAAGACCATCTGATAAAAACGAATAAGTACTTTGACCTAACCAATGAGCTCACAAAAAACGGTTACAAAACCAGCTTACTTACACGCGGTAGAGGTAGGAGCAAGGGGTACACCAGCAAAATCCCTATACAACCTACTAAAAGAACTTATCAAGAACTATCATAAGTTCATTATTAGAAAGAACATCTTAAGCCGCACTAATATGATCATACCAGATTTGGCTAGGTAGGGGAGAGAACACTGGCAGTGAAAGTGAGTGTTAATGATCACTATAAAGAGCGCGCTTCAAAAGTCTCAGGCGCTGTCTTGGTTTCTTCCTCTGCAATACGATGGACTCGATATCCGCACGGTCAATCCATGGAGCATCCTAAGAAATCCATCTCCTTTAGATTTCAACTTCAAATGCTATATTAGTTAACCCAGTTATGGAAGATGACAAACGCACAAAACCGATATTATTGAAGTTCGCCCATCGCTGAAGTGCCGTTATACATATAAACCTTCTCTTTGAGTCACTCTGTTTATTGATGAAAACCGAATTAAAATTCGTTGCGCAGTTTTAGAGATCTTAGCTTACAAGAACGGAAAGTAACTTGTTATGTACTACTAGCGGATCCGACAGACGTTATCCCGTCCGAACGTCAGCCTGCTGTTACTATTGATACTAAAACACAAGGCCATTATTTGGTCGCTTACCCCACCGACCACCGCCCGAACGTTCTTATGATTTTAAAAATGCAGGGTTATTTTACATCTCTAGTATCTTCTAAGATATTCATTTGAATGATATCCTCTACAGGGCGAATTTGATCTGCATAAATTGTACAACGTATTTAGCGTATATTATGTAGATAATAATACATTAATACTGTACTGTCTATATAATAATTTCGTAAGTACATTATTATTTTGCAACATGAAAAGATATGAAGATATAGATTTCAAATGATATGGAGTTCTTGGTATACGTGCGCTTTTAACATTTAATTTAAAATAAAATAAAATTTCTTTGTTGCAAAAAAAATAGAATTTTTAATATGAATTTTGGAACTTTGATGTAGAAACATATGTATATACCCTTAGTATCTGTCACTTGTGCTCTTTCACTCAGAAGTTTTTAGTGTACTCGTAATTACGAACACTGATCTAAACCACTCCTTGCATACATTTAGAGGGAGGGGAAATACCTAAAGTATTTCGAGTAAAAACAACAGTTACAGAAAACATTTAGGACAGTCCGTGTCAGGAAGATGCCGGGTCACTTTCTCTTACATGCACGTTCCTGCACCAAATTCCGCGTCCGCCCTAACTTGCAGGTAAACAACTTAATAAGTGTCAATGTTTGCAGACCTAATTTTTGTAAAGTCATCTCTACCTTATTTTTGTATTTTGTCCATATAGAATTGAAATTTTACCGAAAATTTTAATCATTTCAATGACTATAGATAGGGATTTTTTTATTAGGAATATTCCTAATAAACAAAATCCACACATAATATTACACAAATACACACAATTAATCGAAAGAATTATAGACTTCTGAGGAGGTTGTAGCTTAAAAGGTGGCTGGCATTTGAGTCGATTGCATCGCTAGGTTAAGTAGATTTTACCGCGGCGGGGTGATAAATGGGTGACCAATTCTAACACTGGTTTTCGAATATCCGACGTATTCCGTGTTTTGAAAGGCACTTTAAACAGTGGGTCCGGATTATTGTTACTGAGCGATATTAGTGATTAATTGGAGATTGTAGAGACTATGGGGGTTCCAAGGATGACGTCAGACGGCAGTCGGTAATTTTATCTAGCCCACATCCTCATCCTCTAGAGTCTATGCGAACCCTGGTACTAGACGATGGAATAAATTCCACGCACATCTCGTAGTAGAGCCATACTTTTTAAAGGAATCAGAAGCTCTTTTAAAATTTAAATCTTACGCAAGGTAATTAGAAATTTCCAAGTGAGGAAGTTTAATTAGAGGTAACGCCAACCTTATATCCGTATTGGACTAGCGCGTCCGGGTACCAGTACCTCTTTCTTACATAAGATCGGCGTGAAGTGGCGACAATGCTGTCACGTCAAAAGTGACATTAATCGGGTCCCACTGTTTTACGTGCCTTCCGAAACACTGAGGAGGTCGGATATCAAATATAAACCAATGCTAGAATGGGTCACCCATCAATGGGTCAGTGTCAGCTGTCAAAGTCAATGTATCTGTCAGTATTGCGTGTTGCCTTTCGTCAAGCCCAGTCTCTTGCTCTCGGGACAGTGCCAGCGCCGGACGTGCGCACTGATCGATTAATTTAACTCAAGATAATACAACATGGCGGATGGCGGCAATCTTGAAGAAAAGACCATAATAATTTTTCAAAGACTTGCAACGAACCAGAATGCTACCTTTACAACCAGAATAGTGCTGTTGTCCATGGGCGTTAATTCTTTCATCAGTCTATTTGCCTATCGCTGTGTATAAACAAACTCTGAAGAAATTATTCATTAATCTTTGAAAATTATAAGACGTACACGCTATGAAGAAAGATAATATAATAGCTTATGATATTTTGAGGCCATGTCGCCGGGGACTCATGCGAAGCCATCATTAATAAACATAAATTATACCGATTCTGTTCACATTTAAAATGACGTCACAGATTATTTACTTTCATATTATATTACAGGGAAATATCTATAGAATTTAAGCGCTTATGATATAAAAAAATGGGTAGGGCATACTAATGTATCACCTGAAAATATAAATTAGTAATTTAGGGTTAATAAAAACAATATCTAACTAGTCATTTTAATAAATAAATATATATGACTATATGACACACGGACGTCTGTTTCTAAGGTAAACAACTTCATATGGCTGTGTTATAGGTAACAGCCGCCTGTTATACACGAATGTTTTTTTTTTGGAAATATATAAACACATAATAATGGATAATATACCCAGACTCGAGGCGGGAATTGAAACCACGACCCCCGGAGCGGAAGGCAGGTTCAGTGCCCACTGCGCCAACGGGCCAGTCAAATATTTAATCAGTTTAGACTTGCAAAAGTATCCATATAAAAAAAATCTATACAAATCGTATTCTAATGTGCCCAATAGGTAACCGGAGAAAACCCGATTTTAGGATGAACTAGTCTCGCCTAGACCAAACCGACATGACAAACTGGTATAGCCTAGACCTATACTAAAAATAATCGTATTCTCTTTCTTACATAAGATCGGCGTGAAGTGGCTGCAATGTCCTGCGTTCGACGAGATCCTCATGCGTAGGTCCCTAGCCGGGTATAGACCCTCTGTCTCCCCACCCTACCCCCTCCCGGTGAGGCTGTCGAGGCCAATAGGGACAACAGCAAAAACCACACAAAAAAAAGGAAGAAGGAAGGATAAAGCTTTAGGACTTATTTGCTAATCACGAAATTTGGATACATGTTGTTTGTAGTACAGAAAAGGACAAAGGGCACCTGCCATAAACACAATCAGAACTACAGACCGTAGGACCGTTGACCGTCATTAAACGTTATTTTGCGAGATAGTATAATCTAGGACAGTAACCCATAGTTTGACCCTTTCCATTACTTACGGTATGTAATACTATTTTGTGTGGACAAAATACTTCGACGTAAACTGTAATGCCAATTTATGATTGTGTAACGTTCGCCTCATGGTAGGATTTCGTCTTGTTGGTAATTAAAAAAAAATGAATAATAAATATATACAGTTGACCAAGAAATTGATTTGTCACGCTAAGGTCGAATGTCTTTTGCACGTCAATTAGTTAAAAAGCTCATTTTTGCTTGTTATGCATTACGTTAATTCCTAACAATAACCCTTAGCAAAATTTTCTTTAAGTAGGAACTGTCACACAATTAATGTTTATATAGTGGAGAATGTGTGAATGATAATATTTTTTATAAAATATGCATTATAAATACATTAAGATCTAAAAAAAAAACCACACGTATACCAATGCCAAACGATTTACACACACATTGTATAGACTTTATTATAGAATGATGTCAAAGCGTAGTCATGACAACGATCACAAAATAATAATGTATTGTGCTAATTGTGACATATAATGTAACTACATAGTCAAATGTCATTGAAATATGAATAAAAATTTTGTACATAACTTTAAATAAGCATATGGTAGGCTAAAGATTTCTGATCGAATTTTGACCAGCCGACGAACTCGGCATTACTTACTAAGAAAATTTTTAAATATTGAAGAATCTACACTCGGATGTAAAGCAATCGCACACGAGAGCTTTGAAAAATGTTTATATTTTTTCTTTCTATTAAAAAAATTACATTTCTTTTAAATATGACATTAAAGATCATTCACCCGATATGCATTGAAATGATCATTAATCCCATGTAAAAAAAATGTATGTATTCTTTTAAGTAAAAAAAAATAAAATGTTTTACAAGAGAATGTTCTCATGTGCACCCGAATGTACACGGAGAGCAATAGGAATTTTTTCACTGACGAAATTGAAATAACCTTATCAGACAATATAACGAGAACACGATGATACCAAATATCACATAATATAACATAATACGAGGTGTGATAATAAAATACGGGATTTTTTGTTACTTAGACAGGGTAGGGTTTTAAGTAGTTTTTAGTTAGTCGGCGTTATTCAGATTGGTATATATACGATTTCTATACGATTTTAACATTTGTAGTTCAACTCAACTTCTAATGCTAAAAATATGTAGGGCAATACACCAGCTAATTGATATTTGATTTTGTCTTGTTATTACTAAATTACTTTATTACTGATTTAACTATTTATATAAGTCAAAAAGAGTTCTAGAAAATTTCTTTGGTCTACCGGGATCTATTTGTTGGCAGCCAATGAACCTGATGTATTTATCACAAGCCGACCAGCATATCGTGCAGTGATTGTGCGTATAATATGCGTGCGTGCAAATATACATGAACATACAAAACTGAACTTCAGACGGTTGCGTGTTCAGCGAGCAATTGTTATTCCTTACGGTAAATAACTTAATGTATCTGGTCTAGTTTCCTCGGTCTCTTAATTTTTGACAGAAACGTGATATATTCTCACATGCGATAAATATTCAAACTCTAATGCTGCTTTACTTTTGAAGCACTTTTGAATTGTCAAATATTCTAAAATCACGGAAAAAAATTGATCACCAGAAACACCAGTGGTTATTATACAGTTTAACTGTTAGAATCAGGCGTTACTTTGCGGAAATCCATGACATGGATGATAAACTAAACTATTTTGCTTAAATACGGGAATAAATACGAGGTAAAATCGGTGCAATGCTGCAATCCGAAAGCTACAACACCAAATCCACCACCAAAGCACAGCACTACACAGAAATTCAAATGTGCCTCAATGCACGTTTCGCTTCAACACCGAAACATCATCAGGAGATAGACTCTGCAAAGGTTATTCGTAAAGTGTAACTCATTCCGCGCAAAACGTAAAATTGTTACGAAGAGACTAAAAGCGACGCCTTGGCCTGGTGCTGGTGTTTAACACAGAAAGGCATGTATATGGGTATGTATATAATGTTAACATTAACGTCGGAATGCTCCAAAATAGCCTATAGTAGCATTGATAACTCGAAAATGTCAACCTCCCTCGACGGAATATCACTCATTAGAGTTCGGAAGGCACGTAAAACAGTGGGACTCGATTAATGTCACTTTGTGATATTAATCGTAAGGTTGTAGAGATCGTGGCGGTTCCGAGGATGACGTCAGATGGCAATCGGTTATCCCATGTCACGCGAAAAGATAAACCTAGTTTAACGCTTGAAGGATTCTGACAAAGTCGTACAAAGGCGTATATATCATAATATTTAGGGAGACGCGAGGCGTCGCGTGTGGCGGCGCGGCCCGCAACGAATTCAAATATGAAACGTTTGTTTCCATAGGATTTACACGCCACAAGAGGCCGCGCCGCACGCGGCGGCATACGCTTCGCGTCTCCGTAGATGAGGCATAACGCATTTAACGCTGCTCACTCGGTGTGCATTACTTTGCTGGAACGAAGTTGGTCCTTTAAAGTTCGTCTTGACACATTTCCGTTAGAGTTCGCATCCACAGAAGTCTCAGCCACACGCGTGTAGGACAATACGACAACATTTGGGAGTAATGTGAGCGCGTGAGAGTACGGCCCCGTCGGGTGACGCCACGCGCACTTTGTAAAGGGGGCGCCCGCCCACAAAGGCAGCTCGACGCCATCCGTTCTCATTTGGCCACGAACTTTTTTTGCACACGAACTTACGGTTTTGAGAACCTATTTGAATTATCTCAGAATGACGAACTGAACGATAGTATCGTGCCGAAATAAATAAATATTATTCGCGGATTTGTGAATTATAAAAATCAAATCTCCATTTACTGTTTTACGACGTTTCATTGAAAGACAACGCAATATAATACGGAGGTACGAACACCTCAGTGCGAGACTGTGAGGCCTAAAAGTGGGCAGGAGTGAGCTGTAATTGGTGCTAAATTGATGTTGACTGCCAATGAGAGTGGAGACCGAGACCGTCCGTGCGTCTGCTGCGCGTATTCGCTTGAAGCGCCTACGTGGCCCCGCGGCGACTCCGGCGGGACGGAACTCGCGCTACCTCCGTACTACCGTTTCGCCGCACGCGTCCCTAGCTCGAGCGGTGCCGATGCTGTGATCGCATCTCGTAACCAGTAGTTTAATTCCAATGGCGTACTAGCCCGGTTCCCGTTTAAACTTTCAATTAATTAATATACGTACGAGGACAAAAGTGTACCAATTTTCCTTTAGATTGTTCTAACATTACTTTTCTAAACAATAGAGGTATAGCACTAAAACGATTATTGCTGGCAGTCAGTCGGCCGACTGTATTGAATATCGGCTTCAGGCTGTGCAGCTATAGACTTCAGCTGCGCCTACGACCTTTCTGCTGATTGAACTTTCAGTCGACTAGAACGACTAGACTTGTTTGTGTAATAGTTAATGCATCCAAAAATCATAAAAAACGATCATCACTGGAAATGTCTTTTTATAATTCATATTTTATTTATTCTAAGTATAAAATTTGTGTCTCAAAATAAAGTGAAACGTTCTGTAACTACTACAACAACAGTGATGTCAACATTCCGTTTCTTTTCGCGCAACATTAAGATTAACCTGCTTCTCTTTGCCGTTGTTAAATTTCTTTAAATTAATTATCCAGCACAAACAAACAACACAAGGCAAAACGTTGGCATATCTTCAAGCACTGCATAATTCTCTACACACTACAAATAGCAAACTCTACGTCATCAACGGTGTAGTATCGAGTTCAAACGAACCGCGAGTACGCTGTGTAATAATTTGTTTGCGGTTGTACGACAACCGCCATGACAGCTAAAACACCCAGCAGAGCGTATGACGTTACTGTATGCTAGAGTGCGTTCCAATAAGAGATCGCAGTGTTAGTATAAATGATACATAAAATAGATATTATTAATAAGGGGAAAATTAAATTTATAAAAACAATGGTATATGGTTTTATTTTCAGGTGTAACCAATCGCATAGATGTAATGGACCTTTTGGAAAAGAGAGTAAAATCCAGGTTTTCTCACAGACACATCTTCATCTTCCCCCATGAGGACACAAATGATGGTCAGAAGGGAAAATCAGCTTTAACTACTTATAAGGAAGTCTTACTTCGGTGCCTCAGTATGCCTTTAAGTTTAGGGAGGAAAGCTCAGCTTAAAGATACCCCAAAAAAACGCAAAGCTCAACGACAATCTACAGGTAAAATTTCGTTTTTGTTTAGAGTTTTTCTAGATCTATTTTTCAGTCTACAACAGCAGAGCCATATTTGTAAAATACTAATAAATAAATAGTTACTATAAAGTTGTTGGTTTGTAAGGTAGATAGCTTAAGGCCTGTGTTGTATGTAATAGACAACTAAGAGATAGAGACGAATTTCTTAGCATTCCATGGATTCACTGTGCAGGTTCCCGGTCCATCGCGTTGCAGAGGAAGGAACCATAGCAGTGCCCAGGACTTCTGACCCATAAATAACTAATTATTACCCGCGATTTTGTCAGTGTAAAATTAGGTGAACAATTTAAGCATGGTTATATTTAGCTTATTATAAAAAGAAAAAAAATATGTTATTACCTTCCTCAATAAATGGGGAAGAATGTGTCAAATCTGCCCAGTATTTCCTGAGATTAGCACATTCAAGTAAGCAAACTCTAGCTTTATATATTATTATACTATAGATGATTTTCTTAGCATACCTTGGATTCTCCATGCGAGTTCCGGGTTCCTCACGTTACAGAGGAAGCATAGTTGTGCCCAGGGCTTATGATGCAGGTGTAGGTGTAAGAGAGTGCTCTTAATAGTGATCAATAACACTCACCTTCACTGCCAGTATTCCCTCCCCTGCCTAGCCAAATCTGATATGATCCAACTAGTGCGGCTTTAGATGTCCTTTCTAATAATGAACTTATGGTAGTTCTTGACAAGCCAAGGTCTTTTAGTAGGTTGTACAGAGATTGTACTGGTATACCTGTTGCTGCCAAATTAATAAAGCTGGTTATTTTTTTAATTTTTGGCTTGCGTAAAAGTTACAATATTGACATCCATGCTCCCATAGGTTACTATTACTATTCATGCTTGTTATTGTTTAAGTTACAGATATTTGACATTTTATGTTTATCTCTCCCTATATACGGCGAATTACGTCACACGAATATTACGATTTTTTTTACACAGGTCAAATTTACGAAATCCCGTCCCCATTGATGTGACAACACATATTTTTCAATTTTATGCATTTACTTTAAATAATTAAAAGAAAACAGTACTTTCAATTTCTTTTAATATTTTCAATTTGTAATTGTGACGTAATAAAGTTCTTGACACCCCCACCCCTCCCGGTGCCTGTTGTCACACATTATAACATTTTGTTGATACCCTACCCCCCCATTAATATGTCACATAATTTAAGGGTAACCCCTAATTAGGATACTTCACCATTGTTAGCCTCTAATAGACCAATCTTGGGCACGAAATACGTCTCCCTTCCTCCCTACTTAGTAAATAAATAAATAAATATGTACTGGACTATATGACACACGGACGTCTGTTCCTAAGGTAGACAACTTAATGCCTGTGTTATAGGTAACAGATGCCTTTTATACACAAATTTCTTTTTTTAATATGTACATACATACAAATAGATAATACACCCAGACGAGGTGGGAACGCGAGCGGACGTGCGCTTTGAAAGGTATGCGATGTCCGTTTGCTGTTCAGTTGTACACCCGCTTTCATCGCAACGACATTCGCATTTACTTTCTTTTTAAATTTGGTTTATATTACCGTTGTTTTATTAATATTACATCTTTAATATAACCAAAAAATAATGACCTCTTCCATTCCACATCCATTTTCTAAGTTCTAACGCATTAGACTGACTAGCAATGAAGAGCACTTTCGCGCACTACCGCACGCTAGCGTTCGTCGTCTGAACGCTCTCAAAATCACACCGAGACGCCATGGCGACGTCGCCGGCTACGTAGCCATGGATATCTGCGATTGCCGAATGATTAGCCAGTAGTAATCGTGGCTACGCTTCTTCCCCAAACCGTCGCCAAATGTGTTAAATTACCTGTTCAAAATTTTAATATGAATTGTTTGAATTCGTATCCGGCGAGGTCGCCATGGCGTCTCGAAGAGGTAGGGTTCTAACCCGCGTTACATGTGAACTAAGCCTTAAGCGTGTGACGAAATATATGGATAACCCTTTAGATATGTTATATAATAACTTTAATGATCATTTTCCACTAGTGATTGATATGTTCATATTGTATTGATTACTTACTCGATGTAACCTACGACTACGCCCGCGTGAATTCAGTAATTTTGTTAGATTTGAAGGTTTTTATTTTTTTATGCGGAACCCTAAGTAGCCAGCTAAATACAAAGTAGCCCATGTTATTATTTGCAAAATTAGCTATTCACCTGTGAAAGTGTATATAAAATATATAAAATATACACTTTCACAGGTGTCAAAGTGTACACTATAATATTTTATAATAAGTTATATTATTTTAAGTAATTTAAATAACAATGTATAGGTATCGTATATGTCGCAGGCAACTTGTACGATTTCGCCGTTTACATACGGCGTTGTCAGTTTAAAAACACACGCAGTTATTATGTAATACGCTGAACGCAGTATAAAATCGAAATGACACGGTTCCGATATCGATGTCGATCGTCAGTTCTCATATCATATGGTCATAAAACTGTGCAGTTTAATCGACAACGATTTTTCATACACACGTTTGATAAAAATGCGAACTGCTCATTTAAATCGCAACGATTTATCGATAAGTATGTAGCGGGCATAAACAGAAAAAAAACATTTAACTCAGTGGACATAGTTGAAAAAATCAGACAGGTACTAAAACAGTTAATACGTGTCTAATCTATAACATTGTATAATTGAGATTATAACAGCCTATTAAACTCCCAAATAACCTTCACAAAATGAACTTCAATTAATTATGCCTAAGTAAGCCTGTAACTACGTGACCATAGGTTAAATTACATCTGTAGATAAGACAATGATAAACGATCCAATTATACTAAATAAATAAAGTATTTTATGAACCGCTTTTCGTCAGCGAAAACAACTGATGAGGGCATATAGAAATACAATATAATGGGAGACGTAATTAAAATAATACAGGGTGTAAAGGAAATCGTACCGGATAGCATTAGCATAGCAACCCACGGGGGTTGCATAATATTTTATATTATATTGCATATATTAAATATATAGTCATGCGAGATGGTCGCCTAACTTAGTAGTCGGCATTTAAGTCGATCGCTAAGTTAAGTTGCTCCGGCTGCGACCGGGTGATAGATGGGTGAGCCATTCTAGCACTGGTTTATATTTGATATACAACCTCTTCCGTGTTTCGGAAGGCACGTAAAACAGTGGGACCCGATTAATGTCACTTTGTGATATTAGTCGTGAGGTTGTAGAGATTAACAGTATGGGGTTTCACACGACGAGTTAGAAATGGCGTCTGCTTTATGAGAGTTATGGCTGGAATAGAGGCATTATTGTATACCAGTTGTGGCCGGTTTAATACGTTACGAGACCAGTATTTCACCTCCGGCGAATCTTTAGGACTCGGTTCACATAAATAGAATTAATTTGTTTTCTGTACATTATGAATGCAATATTTATGTGTGGCCGTTTGTCGTCGTCCCCGGAACCCCCACAATCTCACGACTAATATCACTCAGTGATGGATTAATCAAGATTCAGGACCCACTGTTATATCTACCTTCCGGTACCACGGAGGAGGTCGAGGACATTTGAAAACTAGTATTACAATGTTTCACCGATCTATAACTCGGTCACGGTAAAAACTGCTTAATCCAGTGATCGACCTAAATGCCTACTACTGCTTACGCTACGTATTAAATAAATGTAAACTTAAAAAAAAAATCTTTCAAGGTAAAGGAAAAAAATCGACACTACAAGTTTTATTCCAATTTCAAAATAAATACAAAAAACATATTAGATGTAGGTACCTATGTAAAATTCTAATTTATAATGTTTAGGGGTTAACTATTAATCACGTCACAGGAATTTTACTCCCTCGTCCTAGTCACAAATTGTCACATTTTCGGAACCCTTGGCGTGACATCACATAATCAGAAAACTGCAGTTTCTTTCAATTATTTTATGTAATACTAGCGGACACGGCAGACGTTGTCCTGCCTAAACGGCGGGTTGCTTACTACTTACTTGACGTTTATCGTTATATTTGGACAATTCACACAATATCTTTATAATATATAGCCCATATCTTATTCTGGCGTATAAACATTATTATAAAGGTTTATTATAAACCATACAGTAGTTTTTCCGTGAAAGAGCGTCAAACAGACATCCAGATATCTTATACATCCATACATACATGTATACAAACTTTCGCTTATATAGTATTAGTAGGATGTTAGTAGAATAATCAAAAAATTAAAATATGGCCCAACCCTATAAGTTACTAATACTAGTACTTGTAGCGGGCCGCCCCGCTCTTCTATAACATAACATATCTAAGGATACCCATTCAGAAATTTAGAAAGATACAACAAAAAGTGTCCTATTTATACATAAAAGTGTAAGTATAGATGAGTGTGTATATATATAATATTATGTGTGTGTTTGCGTTTTTGTGTGACATACGTATTGCATAGTCTTAAGTATAAAATAAAAATCCTTATTTATGAATCTACTATGCCTATTATATTGAATGTATTATACATATGAGCCGTGAACCACGACTTCACCACGTGACTTCAGCGATTTTGTAAAATTTTGAGGGTTTTTATATTTAGCTTAAATCACAGTACCTATTTATTCCTCGAAATCAACTATCTACCAATGAATGTTTCGTCCAAATCGGTCCAGCCACAAAACCCGGAACAAATAGATGAGATGAATGAGATCTAAGCTATCCTACTGTTCCAGCTGGATCGAACTGCACACGGTGTGTAAATTTGATTAAAATCGGTTAAGTAGTGTAGGTGTCCATCGCGGACGAACAACGTGACGCGTAATTTATATGTATCTATACTGATATATAAAGCAGAGCTTGTTTGTTTGCTTGAACGCGCTAATCTCAGGATATACTGGTCCAATTTGAAAAATTCTTTCAGTGTTAGAAAGCCCATTTGTAGAGAAAGGGCCAAAATATCAACTTTCTAAAACTTATCGTTTATGTATGTTTCTTGAGAGAACAAAACAATCTTTAAAGATTAAAAAAAAAAAATGAGACCACGTAATCGTAACAGTATTAAAGCTCTAAAGGATTCGAGCGTTCGCCGCTAGATGGCACTAATTAAAAGTACAATAAGAATGCAAATTTAATATTTACTTCGTGAAATGAAGATACTTTTCATTAACAAACTGTGAAGATCTCCTACTAGTGTCTATTAAGATATATTTATATGAAAATACAGTGTTTTCGGGTTAATTAAACAAATTGTTGTAAATGCTAGCTCTAAAATTGCTCTTTGCTGCTAAGTATTATTTAAATCAATTTGTTTTTCAGTATTTTAAGGATTCGATTCTGGACCTATTTATTTTTCCCTTCATCCTTTCTTTATCTTATTTTACGTTACAACACTTATGTTGTAGTTCCTAAGGTCACCAAAAATTATTAAGTAGGCTAAAAAAATCTTTTAAAAATGCATTTTGTAACTTTTAAGAAAATTTATAATTTAGACACTGATGTCATTAAAACAGATAATATGTATAAATACACTAGACGATCCTAATCTACTCTTTTTATTTTTCTCTGTTTCTGCTCGTCCGATTTATATAGAGAAGAAGCTGGTCAGTTTTTAAGAGTAGTTATTAGAAGAAGGTACTCGAGAGTAGAGCTTGTTGAGTTAAATAAAAATTTTATATTAATTTGGAATCATTTAGTTCCTTTTAATGGTTTTTTCAACAAAAAAATAATGATGTAAGTTGACTTCTTGTTATAAAATTATCATATGTATATTATATACCTATAATGGGTATATCTTTAATTAAAACAAATCATAAGTACTTAAACTTTGATTACAAATTGGTATATTTGATGCAATTATTAAAACCTTATAAAAATGTGTAAATTTTACAACGACAGTATAGCAATAAACTTCACAAACCATTCCTAGAACGGCGCGTTGCTTGGCCCAATTTTGTATGAAAATTAAAATCAGTTTTTTTTGCGAGTAAAGAGAAAGCGCACACGCAGTCAGTGCAGTTTTAGATATTAGACGTGAAAGTAGTGTTGTGTGCTTTGAACTGTATTCATATTTTTGATCTGTGTTGTTTTCGGATGTTTTCGTATTAATGTATGTAAACATGGCTCGGTGGAGTGATTGCGACGGCTGGCGTCACGCCAAACGCTTTTTCTCGAGAGCCAGATGGCGAAAACTATGTATGTATACTATATATAAATCTTCATTATTTAGATACGTACTTATTTTTCGTAGGCTTGATAGCTCAGCCGTAGTATAACGAAGGGAAATTCGTAAGGAAGTCACTTTGAAGCATGAACTTAAAAAGAGTTTTTGAAGGGTTTGATTGATAAAGAGATCTTTGTGGAAATCCATAAAGTAGGCCTATGTGCAGCGATGGACTTAATCAAGCTGAAGGAAGGAAGTTTTAAGTTAAAATTAGTCACACCTACAAGTTATAATTCATAGTATTTTCTGTATAGTAAATTAAATTTATACTTGTGTCAGTGTACAGTCTTGCTTTGATTGTATTAAAAACTTGATGAACTTATAAGCGTTTTCTAAATGTGGTTGCTATTAAAGCGTGAAATATTTGTTAGTTTGCCTTGAATCTATAATGAATATTTTTATTTAATTTTTAAAGCGTGTAAATAAGGGGATAACAAAAGCATAAATTCTAGAATATCTTTGCTAAATTAAGACCAAAGCTGTCTTGAGTCTGGCTTAGTGTTTAAGAATTAATGCGTTTACTTTATGACTTGCTCTCAGAGATTTAATCTGGGAAATTATGATATGCATCTAACGTCGTGTTTTCATTTGTATTATTAGATGTGCCTCAACGCACGTTTCGCTTCGACACCGAAGCATCATCAGGAGATAGACTCTACAAAGGTTATTCGTAAGTCTTTACAAAAGCAAAGTAGTTTAGTTTTTCATGCCTTATGTAATGTCAACAGTTGTTTTAAGTTGACATTACACATTACAGTTGTTTTAATGCCGGAGCCAGACATAGCTTCATTTGAATGATCATTTCAATAATCATGTAGTGTGGCCAAGGATTTTGTGTAACTGCACAAAATTTTGTAGAACTCTGTAGACTTCAAGGACATAAATGTACAAACACTGAGCTATGTCTGGCTCCGGTATTGGGATTAATTCCTACCTACCTATAAATCTGGACGTAAGCTTGAAAACAAACGAAACTATTTTATTTTATTTTTTTATACTGCAAGGTGGCTCGGGTAAGGTGACTGACTGAAGACAAAAATAAAACGAAATTGAAAAAAAGTATGATATTTGTGTCATTATAATAACTAAGTAAAACGTTGCGAACGACGAAATATAACAAATTTTAGACGCAACCGCTAACCATTATTCTATAAGTAGAGACAATTAAAAACACGAACGTTCCGGCATTATTCTGAGCGTCCTACATAAACGAGCGGTGATTTACTGAAGTGTTTTCATTCATTCTTTCAGTCATTCGGGCTTGACTGGATGAATGAATGAATGAAAACACTCTTTACTACACCATTAGTAGTTTATAGTACACCATTAGGAGTAATTGACAAGAATACGGGAGTACGATAAAAATAGTACAATCGTCGACCTTGTCGCTTCAAGAGCGATCTCTACAGTGTAACCGGTTTTATAGAGGACTTTATACAATGATAGCTAAATACATAGGGGTATAGAATGAATGAGGGTTACTGCTTCTTTTTTTTTAAGGGAAGCTTACGTTACATGCAACGGTAACATGTTATATTGTACGTCCCACTTACAAGCTAACACAATATGTCTACAATCTAAAAATACGGTTTAAGAATTTATTTTCTCAAAAGATTTACAAATCACTAATGGAGAAAATACAATATAAAATACTAAAATCAAAAGTAGGCATATTGGCTATTTGTACAATATCTTATTTAGTACTAAAATAAAGAAAAATCCTTTAAAATGTGATGCTTAAGTAATTTCTTAAAAGCATTGTTTATAAAAATAGTTAATAAAAAAAAAAAATACTTCTTCCTACTAGTTTTAAAATTGGGAATTTCCTAGATAGATATGGAGAGATCTTAATTATTTATTTGCTTCCGATTTTACAAGTTCTTTAAAAATGTATACCGAAAAAGGTAAAGTTTTTTTATTTATTTAAACGTATAAATAAGTATGTTTAAAAGCGAAAGGTCATCTAACAAGAAATATCGAAAACCGCGGGACGTACAATGTTTTAATTTGCCAAGGAGTTAGTTTACAATTAGAAGACTAAGAGAGGATTTTTTTATAGGGCCAGACTAAAGTCATACAATATTTAATTAAAGTGGTCAACAGCTAGTACATAATAAAGAAAAGTCAGAGTCCAACTGGGCACAGTCTTATTATACGAACTACCCGATGATAAGAGATTAAAAGAGCAATATCTGTAGTTTTTTTTGTCATTTCTTCGAAATGAAAAAAAAACCGAACCACTATTAGTTCGTTCGTTTTTTTTTTAAGATTACTACAAAAAATATAACATTTACAAAGCCTTATATGCTTAGATGGTGACGCTACAAATGGTTCGAGATGAATCGATAAAGTCGTTGAAACTGTATGCTTGTGTGGGAGGGACGGTCCATAGTGAAAGGTTGACATAGAATGTAAACCAAGGAAGAAGAACATGATGACGACTGGCCTGTTGGCGCAATGGGCAGTGACTCTGTCTTCCACTCCGGGGGTCGTGGGTTCGATTCCCGCCTCGAGTGTGGGTGTATTATCTATATGTATATATTTATTACTACAAAAAAAAATTGTGTCTGTGTCTGTTACCTATAAAACAGGCATTAAGTTGTCTAACTTAGCAACGGACGTCCGCGTGTCATATAGTCCTGTATATATTTATTCACAATATTGAAATAATCAATACTTATATGAGTATAGATTATTCCAATACTTTGAGGTTCAATAGAAAAAATCTACACACAAAGATACATTTACATAAATAGATTAAAGAATAATCACTGCAAAGCCTTATTAAATAATTATTGCGTAAAGATTTCCTCAAAAGATAAACTCGATAAGGACAAAAGGCACTCACAGTAACTCCTAACAGTAACACGGCCGTGTAAACCCACATGTTCACCGCTCGATGGTCTAAACCACACTGAGTTGGTGCCATCTTAGAAGAACATAATATATAAACAAGTTATAAAAGCCTTTGCAAGTCCAAGGACTAGGCAGACTCATCTGATTTTAAAGCACACAATGTTTGTCACGAACCAAACCAAGTAAAAAGTCGTGGACGCTAAAATTACAACCTATCTGCTCCTAAGAATCCCGAAAAATAAACTAGGACTGTAGAAGAGTAATGAAATCAAACATGACAATAAAAGCATAAAGAAGATACGAAAATAACAATGGCACTGGCCTTTAACAGCGTACAATTATTGACGATAAAAAAATTATATATTGTAATTATGTATTATGTTTTTTTTTAGTTTAATTTACAATTAGTTTTTTTTATTATTATTATGTATATAGTTTTCTTGTTATTTAAATTTAAGTACATTGTAAATATCTTTAATTTATTGTGTTAATGTTATTTTTTAAAAAATGAATTCCAAAATACGTTCCAATTTGTTGTCCCATCTTCTATCTCCCAATCCTCGATAGCTTAATGGGTTTAAATCTATACTAATATATAAAGCTGAAAAGTTTCTTTGTTTGCTTGAACGCGCTAATCTCAGGAACTACTGGTCCGATATGAAAAATTCTTTCAGTGTTAGATAGCCCATTTATCGAGGAAGGTTTTAAGCTATATGTCATCACCCTAACATTGAGTCTAATTTTTTTTTACCTAGTTTTATGCGGACAAAGTTGCGGGCACCGCTAGTTCGGAATAAAACGCTTGTAGTGCTAGATTCGAACCTCGACACCAATAGACGTCGCACCTTCTGAACGGAATCCTAACGTTTATATAGAGTGGAAATGAGATAAAAGAAACGCTGATAATCTATAATACGTTAAAATAATATGGAAGTATCTGTTTGTAACGAAATTATTATCTTTTTACTAATTGTAAACTTTAAATGCAAATCAACTTAAAACGAAAGTTAAAATTTTTTGTCTGTTTGTCTGTATGTTCCAGGTAATCTTCGAAATAACTGGACCAATTTCGAAGGGACTTTCACTGGCAGATAGCTGATATTACAAGGAGCAACAGAGACCACTTCAGTTTGAGAAAAAAAAGTTTTGCTCAAGAAAATAAAAACTCTCAAAATTAAACACAATCACTGAGATCACGCGGACGAAGCCGCGGCGTACAGCTAGTAATAAATGAATGCCTTAGTCTTAGAAAGAACTTTGTGGAAAAATCCATATATATGTTATTTATAGCTAATTGCTAACATA
Source organism: Charaxes varanes (assembly GCA_024363005.1). Classification (NCBI taxonomy): domain Eukaryota; kingdom Metazoa; phylum Arthropoda; class Insecta; order Lepidoptera; family Nymphalidae; genus Charaxes; species Charaxes varanes. The sequence goes on from JANCMC010046402.1 coordinate 36,549, forward strand.
AATTAAATAGTACAATAGCAAACCTTCTGGTCGTGCAGATGTCCATGGGCGCCGGTAGGCACTTCGGTGCCTGCTGCCTGCTCGTCTGCCCCTTGTAACTTTAAAAAAAAAATAAGGAAATTAATGTTATCATGTAAACAAACAAATAAACTCTTCAGCTTTATACATTGACTAGTATATATTATTGTCTAAATATTGTATTGGGGTTACCTTAAAAAAATCCTTTTCCAACTGACTTCAAAAAAGGAGGTAGTATTTAATTATTATTTGTTTGTTTGTTAACTCAGAACTTTCGACTGGGTGAACCGATTTCGATGGTCCCCTTTTTGTTTAAAAGCTGATTCTCCCCGTGTGGTCCCATTTTAATTTGGTCCAGTTCGGACAGTTTGAAGTCGGTTTTTCTTTTTAATAAAAATAATATTATTTTGTCAACAGAATAACCGCTACGAAGTGCTTCAAACGTTGTCGAAGAGCGTCGTCATAGACGATAAAGTTGATCTACAGGAGTTGTCACAAAGGACTGAAGGGTTTTCGCCCGCTGACCTAAAGTCCTTGCTGGTTACTGCACAATTGGGTCGCTTAGAAAGACAGTTGGTGAGTTCATTTTAAATCAATTCTCAAATCAAATATCTTTATTGCGAATTTGGGTTTTTTCATTAGGTCTTATAGCGAAAAGAGTATAGCCAAATTCCGCTTTTAGCGTGCTGTATGTTAATATTACATAAATAATATAAATAAGTTCCTAACTACACAGTTATTTATAATAAAATCGTTACAATTTAAAGTATTTATGTAATGTTCGTTTAAGTGATGTCATATTCTGTTTGTGTGACATAAATAAAAGAAAAAAAAAACTGTTATAAAATGTAAAGTTAACACTAGTAGAAATTGAAAATAAAATGAAGGTTAGAGCAAAACTAAAATTTAACATTTTAAATCGTATATTACATGCGCTTACAGAAAAATTAACATTTAAACATCTAGAAAAGTGTAGTAAAAATTAAAATTTAACATTTAAAATTGTCTCGTATAATCACTACCGCCACTAGCTAATGGTTACCCGCGTGAATTTTTATAAAAGCGTGCCCTATATGTCAGTAACAATCGCATCAAAATCCATCCAGCCGTATTGAAGTACCAGCCAGACAGACAAATTTGTGTTTAAATTTGTTTTCTTTTTATAAATACGATGATATCTAATAGTATAATTTATGGGATTAAAGTTTTTGTCATATAAAAATAGTAACACATCGCAAGCTTAAACATAAACTGGCAGATTACATTTTAAATTTTGTCGTGATCTCTTTTAATTGAAGGAGCCATTATCTTTTTAAGTTTGAATGTGTTGTATGTATTCTTTTTGGAGATCCTTAAATAAATAAATAAAAAAAAATAAAACCTGAAGCGAGTTAATGATACAAGCAGATACGTTTCAACGTCCTCTATCAGCCAATCTCAGAATTATTTCAATATCTCCTTCCAATACAGAGATACAGTTATTTTTGTCTTTTCTTAAAAATAAATTATTGTAGTTAAAAAAGGCAAACAAATAATAAAATATCGTCAAAATAACATTTCAGTATTATCAATCAGTTCATTAACGATTATTAAAATCAAAAATCTGTTACTGTAATGTAGTTTTTATCGGAATATAAGCGGAATAAGTGGCAAATGACAACACGATTTTGGCAATTTCCCAGTAATCGGGTATTTTTTTTTTTTTGAAATTAATATTAAGAATACTTTTTAGGTATGTCTAATATTCCCTTTTTCCCTCCTACTAAGCTTAAATTAAAAGCTTGTATTAGGAGTGGATATTCTTTTTATTTTTTAAATCGTCTTACTGTCTCGAGTCTGAGCTATCCCCTAATTTTTAAAAGCTTCTTTGCCTAAAAATAAAATACAGCATCACAATAAACTACAGATCTCGCGTGGGAAACCGCGATAAGGAGGATAAAATACTTTGTAAACATAAATATCAAGACTGTTTGATGAAACTTTAGATTCTGTAAAATCAACAAAATTTGAATCAGATATGCAAATATCTGTTTGTTTATCACAGTCAGAGTATTAATTTTGTTTCAAAAATCTGAAAGATAAAATCTGAACCAGAATAAATGCATCGTTTACTATCCAAATAGCCTCGAGGAGAGAACCATAAGGTTTGAGTGTGAATAAAATGTTTGTTAATGGCTATGTTACGTAATCGTAGCTAAAGCTAATAAAACAAATCTATAATCTGAATAGAACAATAAACCAATTTTGGGAAGAGTTTGTTTGATCTTTATAAATATAGCTATTTTCATGACAAATTCTTTCAGCATCGGGTATAGTGTCTAAATTCTATACGTATAAATTTAGTACCGGTCACTTTATTTAAATAATCCTACGTCTTACTAATATTATAGGGCAAAAGGGAATATTAGACAAACCTAAAAGGTATTTCTAATATGATTAAAAAAAAAAACTAATATTATAAACGCAAAAGTTTGTACGCATGGATGTATAGATGTATGGATGTTTGGATGTATGTTTGACGCTCTTTCACGGAAAAACTACTGAATGGATTTTAATAAAACTTTACAATAATTTGGTTTATACATCTGAATAAAACATAAGCTATAAATTATAAAGATATTGTGTGATTTGTCTAAAATAAAACGATAAATGTCACGTAAGTAAGAGAAAATTCTGCCATCTACAAGCTATTCTGGCGTGCGCTGCAGAAATCATTGGATTTAAGTTACACATATATAGTGTATGAAAGAAATGTTTATCTTAAACAATTTTACAAAAAAGCCCGCGACAGCATATGGTGTCATGTTTTTTAAAAGACAGGACATCTTCTCTCGTCTTTCTCTCTTCTACATCTATCTTTTCTTTTAAAGCCATTAACGCTAAAAGAGTGAACCATTATGGAACGGGTACAGAAAAGGAAAAGGAAATGGGAATGAGGAGAACATTATAGTATAATAGAATGTAGTAACACAAAGTTCGGGCAGGACAGCGTCTGTCGGGTCCGCTAGTTTATTATAAGAATTATTTTGTACATTTTGTAAGTAGGCCTAAAAAATGAATAATTCGTTTTATAATTCTATGTTATTTGTATACAAATATTTTAAACGATTACATGCAAATATTTCATTAGTATCGGCTTGAACTGTGTTAACAGAGAGCTATATCTACAAAATCGATTTTCCATCGATTCTCACTCGCTAATATTGCTTGCCAATTAGCGGCGAAAGCTTGTAACGAATGTTTGGTTATGGATTTTATTACCGATTAAAATTCAGAGATCGCGTTAAGATTAAGTGGTAGGTAAACGCACCACCAGCACTTGTGTTGTGACGTTTAAATTGTGTTGTGATTTATCACCATGTGCGCCAAATACGTTTGGGTGCAGATAAAGAATTTATGTGTTGTTTTATCACACCTCCCGCTTCCTGTAATTGGAAGTCTTGTTTGGTCATGATGAGAAATGCTCACCAATTTTTGGCAAGAACTGTTCGTTATATGAACAGTTCTAATAAAATACATTCTCTTACGGTTGATTTGCATAGAAATGTCGAAAAGTATGATTGAAAATCTGGATATAAAAAGTAGTAAAGAGATCGTGGGGGTTCCGAGGATGACGTCAGATAGCAATCGGTCATCTTAACTCGCCCCACAGCCAAATCCTCTGCAATCTAAGCGGACGCTGGTACTTAACCGGGATAACGCTAGGAAGAAGAAGTAAATTAAAGACATATATCACTGCATGTCAAAGAAATTGTCACTGCTAACGTACGCTCCAATAATATAAGTGCAGCTGTTTGTTTTGCAAGGCGTTACGTCATACAAGACGTCATGACTTCTACTACTTCAAAGGTGTCCGGAATTAGACATTTTTTACTTTCCGCCACCTCAAATCTTACTATTAATAAGAATGTTGCTGGAATTTTCTAACCAGCCATGATAGTTTTAAGAAATTTATGTATTAGTTCTTAAGAAATCTGTGCGTATGTATTTTGTCCCCAAAAACAAATTGAGAAACTGTAATGTTTTTTGGGTTTTAATTTATCAATAAATAATAAATAAATAAATGATAGAAAGAGTGTTGTCGCGCAAAAATTTATGTGGATTCATAAAAACTCAAAATTAACCAGATGAAAGTTTGTTTTTCGCTGAAATATTTATTATTTAGATTTAGCTAACTGCAAGGCATAATATTAACTAATTTCTGAACAACAGTCAACTATCCTATTACGATTCAAATATTATTTATAAGAATAATTTTTCGAAACCATAATATTTACGTTACTAACACAGCCCTAAATGGAAAATAGCATTACGTTTTTACCTCTTTATAACAACATAGCATAAGGTATTAAATTGGACCCCAATTCATCGCTTTGAATCAAATATCACTTAACCCGGATTCGGAGCAAAGGAAACCTTTTAAAAGGCTAAATGTTGAGGTATCATTCTGTTTTGATCCCTTTACCCTTGCAAGGTATTGATTTCACCCTTGAGTAGGGTCACCATTATTTAAGTATTGTAATGAATTCCCATGTTTTATTTTCCACTCATTAAATAATATTTCACCCAAATTTACTTTAAATGCTCATCCAGTTATGATCACAAATACATATACTAATTTATTGAAAATTAGGTAAAAAATAGATTCAATTTTAACGTAATGATATGCCTATAGCCTTCCTTGGTAAATGGGCAATCTGACACTAAAAGAATTTTCCAAATCAGACCAGTAGGTCCTGAGATTAACGCTTTCAAGTATAGAAACAAACAGACTCTTCAGCTTTATATATTATCTACTTGTACTCCGCGACTTCATCCGCGTAATATTAGGTGAAAAATTAGAGTCCATTTTAGCGTGATAATATATAGCCTATAGCCTTCCTCGATAAATGAACTATCGAAAACTGAAAGAATTTTCCAAATCGGACCAGCAGCATGCAAACAAGCTAACAAACCCTTCAGCTTCGTATATTAGTATAGATAGTAAGCAGAAATATACAGAAAGCATTTAAATTGCAACGCGCCAGCCGAGAAAACTTTAAAAAGCTTTCGAAGTAAGCTTTCAGAAACCTTTAGCTTCTGACTTCTAGAAACTACCAAACTCACGAGCTTTAACGAAACGGTTAGTTTCAATATTTTAATTTAGGCAAAAATAGATATGTTAATAAGAAATAAGTACGTTTCACTTTATGTGTGTTGACCACCGACATATAAGTAATATTAAATTAAAATTTATAACAAGTCCCAGGGGAATATACACATCAAAACCACAGGTAACGAAAAGAGATCATGACCATAAAATACCTGGTCAAATCTTCATAATTTGTAAGATTTCAATCACGTCAACTATCAAATGGAAAAACGCATTAAAATCGATCCAAAAAAAAAAGGAATTTCCCCCACCCTTATTCCGGCTTATGAAGAGGTGCTTAGGAGGCGAGGAGGCCCCCCCCCCCCCCCCTAAATTGCGTTACGAAATACTTGAATTGTATAACAATACACTATATAAAATAATAAAGATAATAATTATATTAAATTATTTGCAAATAATGTAAATTTACTTACTTCAATAAAATATGTAATTATTTATTACGGAATAAATATTTGCTTATTAATGTAAGAGCCCACAAGTTATTTTTCTGGATCGTTTGTGCAATAGTTTATGTTATATGAATAATTTCGTCATGAACATTTTGTATAATCATCTTTTTATGTTAATTTTGACAACAATTATAAATAGCTGCGAATTTTATTGTATAGGAGTGTAACACTTTTAAAAATGACGTAATTATAATTACGATTTCATATTAATCGGTTGCATAAATAAAACTAATAGAACAATATTTAAATAACAGGCAAGTACATTACTCTTTAGAAATGACTTAACAGTCTTTTTGCCTTGATGACTATAAAATTTTTAGTGATTCATTTTTCACATAATACATGATGAAATACGAGATTTGATGATAGTAGTAGTTATGTTAGTACCTGTACAATTATAATTTATGCTTTAGCCTTAATGTAAAAAGGTTGTTTATATGAAGGCTGCGTGTGTTAATTAGATGACGTGATAAATTGAAAATGTAAAAATTAATTAAAACTCGATTATTTTCTATATCATATGATGTGTTTTAATTAAAAACTTATGCTAACTACGTCAACCTTATTATATTCATTGTAATGTATTTAATGTTAACACGATAATTATAAAGTGCTTAACGTCGTACTGGTTTAACGAATTAGGTTACAAGGTTTTTGAAGATTTATATGTGGTATTAATTTATTATAGATATTATGTGAGGGTCAACTTTTGCCGCGGGCTCTATGTCTAATTTACTTCATAGCTGTGTATTAAAGATCAATGACATTCGGAGGTGAACAGTTGCTCTAGCCGTGACACTGGAACTGCATTACATAATTTTTATAAATATATTAATTAGAGAAGCAAAGGAATATTAATCAACTAGTTGTTACCTACGACTTCATCTGCGTGAAATTAGGTGAAAATTTTTAACGTGATAATATTTAACCTATAGCTTAAAGCCTTCCTCGATGAATGCTAACTAACACTGAAAGAATTTTTCAAATTGGACCCGTAGTTCCTAAGATTAGCGCATTCGAGAAAACAAAGAAACTCTTCAGCTTTATATATGAGTATAGAAGTATATGTAGATATAGATTCAACGTCATAGCTTATTTTAACCGAATTTAAAAACGATTAGAGATTCCTAAATTGTTTTTTTCGTACATAAATACATTCACACTCATTTATAAGCCTCAATAGCTCAACGGTATAAGGTATGAACTCAAATCCGCAAGGTACCCGGTTCAAACCCCACCGCCATTGGGATATTTTTGCACCCACTTCTAATACAAGTTTTAATTTAAGCTTAATAAGGGAAGGGTAAAAGGGAATATTAGACATACCTACAAAATATTCCTAATATTCTTTTAAACAAAAAAAAAACGCAAAACATCTATACATTATTCATAAAATGTTTGTAATTTATAAATTAAAAAATAATAAAAAGAACTATAGTTCTTTTTATTTCCTTACACTTAATAAGGCAACGGTTTCAGATTTTCTTTTATGTTGAGCTTGAACTAATTGATTATCGTAAAAAATCGGTAATGTGCTAAATGTACGGTAAAAAAATACCAGGCGAACTAGGGTTCGCAGATGCGTCGCCTGCCTTTAAGATGCTATGCTCTTTTCTTGAAGGTCCCTAAGTCGTATCCGTTCGTACATACCGAAACTGTCAACTGCTAGTGTAGTAGTGCTGTTTTCGTGGCGGCGTTATTTTTTTCTAAAGAATATTAGGAATAGGAGTGGGTGCGACAATACCCCAACGGCGGTGGGGTTTGAACCGGGTACCTTGCGGATTTCAGCCCATACCTTACACCGTCGAGCTATTGAGGCTCAATTATTGAGGGTTTGGTGGTGTGGTATTGTGTTGTTAGTATTGGGATGCAGCACTGCAACGATCTTCCCTGGAATTCATTGGAGGATTTAAACAAAGTTGATTAGTAATTCATGCATGTCATGGATTTCTGCAAATCAAATCATTTGTTTGCCAGATTGTGAAGTAACGCCCGTCTCTATCAATTATATTGCCCAGTGTTTAATTACAGTTCTTACATTACTGATGAACGTGCAAGTAAAGTGGATATAAGTATGTACAAGGATTTCCAGTCAATTTAATCCAGCACGATAAATTATACCAGTAAGATAAAAGTTGCGAAACTCTAGTGTACCAGTTTCAGGCTGTTTGATGAGATAAAGATAATGCTTGTATTAAGGTTAAAGTCGGGCTATTAGCTTAAAAGTGTATAACTAGCCAGCTCTGAAAATTGCATAAATTGTTCTAACATTAGATAGAGCCTCAATAGCTCAACGGTATAAGGTATGGACTGAGTCCCGCAAGGTATCCGGTTCAAACCCCACCGCCGTTTGGGTATTGTTGCACCCTCTCCTAATACAAGCTTTTAATTTAAGCTTAGTAGGAGGGGGAAAAGGGAATATTAGACATACCTAAAAAGTATTCCTAATATTCTTTAAAAAATATATATTAATACGAAAAAAAACATTGTAGTTTGGTACAATTAGGCCGTATTATCGCTACATAGCGATCTCTTCCAGACAACCTAGTTTTAGGTATGGCAATAATCATAAAAGTAGGCGGTGTACAATAACAATAAATAAATACATATAACATTGCCACACCGTTATATTCTACGGTTCACTTATTAATAGTAAAATATATTAAAAGTTTAATATACTAGAAATTGCCGGCTGATCGAAATTCGCCCACAAACCTTTTTACGAGCGGAAAAATAAAATTTGACAATAATATGTGCGTGTTTTTTTTTTTTATTTTAATAATTTAATATATTTATAAAGCAAGTTTTATAAAAAATATAAGCATTCCCATACCTTCCTATATGTGAACTACAATTGTATCAAATTTCATACTCCTCCGTAAGAGCAACTTTTGTAAAAAGGTACCTAATGTTTTCGCTTCACGTATTTCATATATAAATTTAATTATAATGAACGAATGGACTACTTACTAAATTACTTGAATATCAAATTTAATTCAAATTAGTTCAACTGTGTGTGCACAATTGAAGGCCAAACAGAACAAATTTTCGCACTTTCCTCTCTATATTCCTCTGATAAGAAAATACATATGCATCATATTGTAAATAAATGATAAGTATTGAAAATAAACGAGAGAGGGTAAATTAAATTTCTCTATAACGCCGACTTCATTCAACCGCGCAGACCAGCTCTAACAAGGCGGTCGTATTTAATAACTAGTTAACCAAACAGGATTTGTGCACACTGGCGAGTCATCAATTTGTCGCGTATCGCATCATCTAAGTAATACATAGAACGATTTGGGCGTTAAGCAAGAGCGATTCAGTACATATTTACTTAATATTCATCAAGCTGGAAAAAAATTTGGATAGGTGAGCCCGTTCTTGAGTTATGGAATTACAACGAAAAGTGGCATTGATTTTTATATATATAGATATATATATATACATATCTTCTGAAATTCTATTAACAACTGGGCCCGTGTCCAATACAGAATGTTTCGGCTGTAGTTTGCGGTATACCTGAGTTAATCCATTGTTTCAAACTAAACTCTTGTATAGAATACAATGAAGATATAGCAGCGAGAACAATAGACTTGGATCGTGTTGGATTCGCTAAATGTTTGCTTTTTATATGCAACTAGTGGCCCGCCCTGACTTTGCACGCGTCGGAAATTATCCAAGTTTTAATACGATCGAGTGGAATAAGAAGGAATTTTTCAAATCGGCCCGTTACTTTCAGAGCTTATGCATTTCTTTTATTTAACCCTTCTTAATGCCTGTTTTGTAACAGACGCCTGTTATACACATATATATTTATTGGAAACATATTAAGATACATACATACAGATAATGCACCCAGACTCGAGGCGGGAATCGAAGCTACGCCCCCCGGAGCGAAAGGCAGGGTCGCTGTCCACTGCACCAACGGGCCAGCCATTGCAGAGAAACAATAAAATCAATTCTTGGACGGACTTAAAACCATATTATATTTATTTCGTTTCCCAGCTTCGCTTATTCGAATGGGAATATAAAGCATTAGCTGTTTCCCGCGTCTTCGTCCACATAAAATTAAACTTGCCTTAGACTTCCTTAATCTCGTCTTCTTGCAAAATTCTTATTTAGCGGATGTCTACTCTTTATAAGCTACTTCTCTGACAAATTTCGTCTTTGTACGTCCCGCGGTCTTCGAGATTTCGGGCAAGGTGACCTTTCGCTTTTATATACACAAATATATAGATAAATCTTTTTGTTCCTAGCGCTTTCATGGTCAAGTACCAGGGTCTGCTTAGATTGCAGAGGATGTGTTTGTGGGGCGAGTTAAGATGACCGATTGCCATCTGACGTCATCCTCGGAACTCCCACAACCTCTAAAACCTTACGACTAATATCACACAGTGACATTAATCGGGTCCCACTGTTTTACGTGCCTTCCAAAACACGGAAGAGGTCGGATATCAAATATAAACCAGTGATATAATGGATCACGCATCTATCACCCGGTCGCAGCAAAAGCTACTTAACCTGGCGATCGAGTCAAATGGCGACCGCTGATTGAGCTACGATCTCCTCCTAAAAATATACAGATAAATAAAACACATTATTCCTGAAATTCCTAAAGAAAAGAAATATATAAAACCTATATATGTACTTTTTTCTCTTCCATCAAACAAGAGCATTGTAAGTAAGAAATAAGTTATACGACGTCTTCAAGGAAATATATAAAGCGTATAGACAAATATATTACATTATTATAAGCAAATCGCTTTTATCAGAAACCTGTCAGAACCGTTTCAAGCTAATATATCAAATGTTCATCTATACTTGGGAAAACATAAACATAATATATAAAAACACATTTTCCGAATACGTTACGAAGATACATCATCTGAATACTTTACGAGCAGAACTAATTCTACTCATTTCAAAGTGATCTTCGTGTAACTTATTAGTATATTATGCTCGTTAAAGAAATGTATGCTATGTATAAAAAGTTCAAAAGTGATTTGAAAAAAAATCTTCAGAAATTTTGCTTAGATTTGATTTTGATTTTGACTTTGACTTTGACTTTGACTTTAACTTTGACTTTGACTTTGACTTTGACTTTGACTTTGACTCTGACTCTGACTCTGACTCTGACTCTGACTCTGACTCTGTATTTTAAGTAAAAGTTGTACATCTTTTTCACTATTTTTATCATTTACCGTGTCGTCTAGTGTTTCAGTTTTATCAACGAAGCAATCAATATTACTTGCTAGCACTGACTCGTATAGTGCCATTTTGAATACACTACGTATCCAGTTTAATGTGATTTTCGCTCACGTAAATTTAACGCTAATTACCTTATTCCATGACACCTACTGCAAATTGTGATTTAATTATAACAGTATCTATGTTTTAAATTACTGCATTGGTTACATTTAAATGAAGATTCTTGCTATTATAAACTTATGGACTACATTTCCTTTTCACTCTGTTTTCATTTCCCGTGTCGTTTACTGTTTTAGTTTTATTAGCAAAGCAATCAATATTAACGGGTAGCGCTAGCTCATGAAATGCCATTTTGAATCCACTATCCAATTTAATGCGATTTTCACTCACGTAAATTTAACGCTAACTAGGTTATTCCATGACACCTACAGCAAATAGTGATACAGCTGTAACTCTGTCTATTTTGTTTTAAGTGACTGCATTGGTTATATTTAAATGTAGGTACCTTCTATTAAAAACTAATACACAGTAAAACTTTATCAGTCGTTTTATCATTTCCCGTGTCGTCTAGCATTTTAGTTTTATCAGCGAAGCAATCAATATTACCGGGTAGCGCTAGCTTTTATAATGCCATTTTGAATCCACTATCCAGTTTAATACGATTTTCGCTCACGTAAATTAAACGGTAACTACATTATTCCATGACACCTGACGAAAATTATGATGTAGTTGTAACTATGTTTATATTGCTATGAATTATTGCATAAGTTATATTTAAATGCGTCTGCAGTGCATGGAAATCGCTTGAAACTATCGAAATGGATTCAGTTATTTTGTTATGAATATGTTAAATTATATTTCCTCCATTATTCGAATTTCGAATGTTTCTGAATTATTTTTATTGTATAACACTGTATTCTTTGCAAGTTCATAAATTAATAAAGAATAGTATGATAAATTAATGCATTACATTTTTGTCTGTGTTATTAAGAATTAGAGCCTCTGCAAGATTAAGGTTTTTTTAGGAAATACGCCTAATTTTTTCCTGGTTTAGAATATCATATACAATATTAACGTTTAGGAATCATCGATTGAGTTTGATTTGGGCCCTTCTCAGTCTAAATAGTGCAAATATAGTCAAAATCTAGAGTGGAATCGAAACTAAAATGATATCTGCAGAATTCATAGTTGTCCAAAACCTGATTATAAAACTTTAGTATAGTCTATCTGGGTTTCATATCTCTGACGTAGGTCGTCTATATAAATTTATGTCTCTGATATTCGCAGGGACAATTTAGAAACAAAACCTTGAACTTATCGCCCTTTATGAGGTCATGAGCAAGTCTCTTGAGACAAATGAGGAGCGAACTTAAGATGTCTACTAGGTAATTTCGTAGATATCTAACCAAGGAGGGAGTAATATGAGTTGCAAAATTAACTGCGTATCGGTCTATTGGGCACTAAGGACAAATCAAGGAAAGTTAGTGTTAGATTCTTTGAATTGATAAATTTGGAAACTAAAGTTTACTGGTTGTTATTCTTTAAAGTAATGTGTGCAAAACAACTCTTATCTCGATATCTATAGTGTCTCCAACTGTGTGGAATTCAACGGCTTAGTTCAATTTCGGAGGATACAATTTATACCAATATATAAAGCTGAAGAGTTTGTTTGTTTGGTTTAACGCGCTCATCTCAAGAAGAATACTGTTCCGATTTGAAAATTTCTTTAGCCTTCCCACAAAAGATTTCTTTCATTCGGCCCAACAAAGGCAATAAAATAGGAAGGGACGCGCATCTACATTCTATTAGTCACGTTATACTTGACAAGCACTAAAAGAAAAGGAGCGTGCGTCTTTCCCTCACGTCAATTCCCAACTGGCCTGGCGTCATTTGTCAGGGACGTGTTCTGGCGCCCAGACTTCTTTTGATCGATCCCTCAGAGAAATTTTTTCATAACCATCATTTGTTAGAAACGATACAAGAATATGATGTATTATTTTATTAATATTTTCTAGACGTAGAAGAAGTGATGGAGATCGATTAAACTCGAATCAATTCAACTTCATTTTGTTATGCTTCTCATGTACAATTTGGAGGCTTATTTGATTAATTCTTTCTAACTTAACAACCTACTTAAATATATTTTTTTTTTATTACGTTTAACAACTGTTTGACGACATAGTAACCTTTAAAAAAATATTTAAATTGGTTGCTTATAACTAAAGTTAAAAAACAATGTATCATAGTTGAAGCTCTTTAAAAACCAATGAAAAGTTATCCTTAATAAGACAAAATTAAAGAACTGCAAAAATGTTGTCGTCGACTAAATTTTAAATATTAGTTACAAATGCGATGGTGTGAAAGAACATGGCAAAAAAAAATTCCCTTATATTATGTAAGGGTTCCGTATTTGATATGCGATAAAGGTTTATGTTAGATAGCTTCAAAAGTTGTAGTCCAATTTATCCTAAATAATTTTCCTAATTAGATTATAGCATGTCCTATCAACATGAAAAATTTCAAGTCTGTACATCTAATAGTTTGGAAATTTTAAGAGGGATCACCTTGCAAGCGAACATACGGATGGACGGATGGCCGTACGGACTCAAGGCCAGACGATCGGAGAGATAGAGCGTAACTATAAGGGTTCCATGTACGGAACCGTAAAATATTATTTGTAATAACACAAAGAAAATGAAATCAAAGGAATTCATCGAGATTCTATTAGTCACTTGAAATGCTCTGAAAGAACGGACCACGTCTTTCTTTCACGTCAATCTTCGATTGGACCAACGCCATTTGTCACAGACGTGATTCGACATGGAGACTCCTATTCAATGAATGATTGCGAAAAAGTCGACGTAAGAATGGTCTATTCACAAGAGTAGACGTAATTCGTCTATATATGGTATAGGCAAACCAACTAAACGCACTGATGTAATGACGGGTATCGTAGACGTATACGACTAAAATGATATATACGTTGTATATCGTTTTTTGAACTGTTGTTGATTGAATGATAAAATATATATAGGACCCTCTGTGAAGTAAAATTTACAAGACAAACACGAATCATCAAAATCGGTTCATAAGTAGTGGAGTAATCGCGTACCACATAAAAGTAACCCTCCGGTTAGAAGTCAGTTAAAAATGTTTTTTACAAGGAATATTAGAAATAATTTTTAGTTATGCCTAAAATTTCCGTTTACCCAAACACATGCAATGGTCCAGAGAGTTCGGAAATCAAACCTTTAAAGTTTTACTTTGCTTCGATACACACTTGTTGAACTATCAAGACTGTATTTATGACACTTTATTATTTTATTCTAATTTAAAATGAACTACGGTCATTTGGCTGATAACCTGGAGATTGCACTGTTTTCCAAGGGTTGACAAATTTTTTACAGTGCTTGTCTTTTTGTTTGGAAAATAAATAAAGGAAAAACTCACCTGTTCTACCCATACGTTCGTTGTCATGATTTGATTCTTAAGATTCTGAAAAGAAGAGAAAAGCTTATGTTAGTAAAATGGTTTTTAATAATCAACAGAGTGATTCAAGAGGAAGGTTTTATTGTATTATATATACATGCATATCTATATCGCACGAGTGTGAATCTGGGGCAGGTTGCTAGTGTATATAAAAAAATTAATACATATCTATATTATCTACCCTTGTTTGCTCTTAACTATTAGCAATATTGTCATTGTAACTTTGCTTTGAAACCGTCTTCTAGTAGAATTTGTACATGTTTGTGTAAATTGTGTGGCGTCGGTGTGCATGTGGTTTTATTTCATAACTTAATATATTTACAATGCATATTTTACAAAAATATTAACAATTGGATACCATCCAATACTATAAAGTATAATTGTGCCATATTTCATACTATTCCATAAGCACCATCTTTCTGCTTTTTATGTAGATAAGCAAATAAAGTGGAAGATATAACAACTAAAAGGTATTTTCAGGTGATTTAGTACCTGATGAATTACCTGAAAAGAGAACTTTATTGGTACAAAAAATATGGAATGTATTGACGGAAAGGGGTGTCCCCATGGATGTTTCCCACTATAATGCACTTCTCAGAGTTTACATTGAAAATGAACATCCATTCTCTCCAGCTAAATTTCTCGAAGAAATGGAAAAGAAAGGTTTACAGCCAAATAGGTGGGTGTTATAAATTACTTAGTTATTGATGATAAAATGTTTTATAAAAATATGTAAATTTCCTTATAAAAATCCTTACAATTGTCTTATCTATATAAAGTAATTATATCTTTAATTTTCATATAAAATAAAAATACATTCAGATTTCTCAAACATCCTCACACTAGCATTTTAATCTGCAACACAAGTTTTTACAACTGAAAATTTGCCCCAAATAATGCATAGTGGCTGAATATCATCAAGATGTAGTAGTCTGTAGTGCTTTGGTATAGCATATATATATATATATATATATATAAGACTATCCTGCAATTTACGCTGCGTAAAATTGAAGTATGAGAGCTGTAGAACCTCTTTAATGTGGACATATTGAAAAAATACTCTCCTGCGGACATCTTATAACTCTAAACTAACTTTCTTGCCAAATTTCATCATTGCATGTCCCATGATTTTCGAGATTTTGTGTTAGGTGACCTTTCACTGTTATTTATATAGATATGTAAGTGTTATTTGACCTACAATTAATTCATATAGTACAAATAGAGAAAAACGTTTAAAATTAAATAATAGCTGTAACTCATCATAATAATTATTATTTGATACAGGGTTACATATCAGAGACTTATGTGGCGATACTGCCAAGAGGGTGATGTTGATGGGGCGACAAAAGTATTAGAAAAAATGAGAGAGCTAAACATGCCTGTATCTGAACCAGTTCTAAATGCCTTAATTATGGGTCACGCTTTCCACGGTGACACGGAAGGAGCAAAAGCAGTGTTAGAGACTATGGCTGGAGCTGGTCTTAACCCATCTAATCGTACATATGCCTTATTAGCTTGTGGCTATGCGAAACAGGGTGATATTGGTAATGTCGAAAATGTAATTGAATTAGCAAAGGAAAAAGATAACTGTTTAACTGATAAGGTGAGTTAAGTTAGTAATAACCATACTTAAAATCTAGACTGTGGAGTCGCTTATTGGGAGAGGAAACAAGATAGAAGAAAGTGTGCCAAATTGTAAAAATATATACAGGGTGACATTGTCGCGGTTAGGATGGTTACGTAGATCTTATCCGAAGGTTGAATAAAAAATATTCGCACTGTCATAATATCAGAATATCAATCCTACAAGTATTTGCAAAAATAATCATATGAGTTGCATCCAAACAGAACAAATGTTAACGTTTATGTCAAATATGCAGATGCAGCCCCCCTTGTAACATAAAAAAAACATATAAATAAAATTAAACGGTGTGTTTGTAACGTCGAATTATTTTTTTTAATGATTACATCCTTTGGGAAAAAGTCAGCAAATATCAAATGGGCTGGGCATTTGGCACGAATGGACCCGCAAAAGTGGGCCAATGTCGCAGAAATGGCCGCCATAGACCAGGTAGGCAAAGAGACAGGTGACGCGACGACTTGGACGCCTTTGCGGGAAAGGAGTGGATTGGATTAGATTTGCATGGAGGACAGTGGTCTAACAGAGGGGAGGCCTTGGCCCAGCTGTGGGACATTAAAGGGTAATAAAAAAAATAACTGCGGACTACGGTTGGTCTAATTTACGAGTAAACACGAGTTAAGAAATTTGTCTGTCTGTCTGTCTGTTCGGGTAAAATCCGAAACGGCTGAATGCGATTTCGACGGGACTTTCACTGGCATATAATTGACGTTACAAGGAGTAACATAGACTACTTTGTTTTTAGAAAAATCATTATGGTTTAGCACAAAAAAGAGAAAAACCTCGAAATTTAACAAAATTACTGAAATCACTCGATATTTATATATATTTCTACAAAATATAATATATTTTTTACAACAGGCGGCTGTTACCTTGAACCAGTGCCGGCCTGAGATAAACTTCAGGATGGATCGAGATCCAATTATGTCGCCTTTACTTGCCTTGTTTATATCTTTTAATATAAAATATATTTAAAATAATTACATATTAGGAGTCGCTCCTAGCGGCGCCTGGACTGGGACTGGGACTCGGAACCTGGAGTCGCCGCTACAGGCAGGGCCGGGCCTACCATGCGGCGAACCATACCGTAGGGCCAGGCCTGCCTATAACACAGGCATTAAGTTTTCTACCTTCGGAACAGACGTTCGTGTCTCGTATAGTCCTATATATTTACTTATTTTTAATTTTTATCTTTTTATTTAAATTTCAGCAAAGCTCCATAATAGGGAACCCGTGGAAAAATATACTATCAGTCTCTGTATTGGATTTCTATCCCTTGGGGGATTGCCAAGACGTGTATTCAAGGTACTCATGTGACGATTAATGTCTTCGACTCCTTATGCGTCATAATTGTTGTTTTATAAAGTTTACTTTTTCTTATATTACAAAGGGAAAACGGGCAAGCGGACTACTGACTCCCATTGACATGTGCACAAAAACGAGGCTCACAAATAGGCCTTTAAAGAGGGATTTGGGCCAGCGGGAAGTCTTACAAAGCGAACGAAACGTGACAACAATACTACCACTTGACGTGACAGCATTGCTGCCACTTCACACCGAACTTATTTGAGAGGTACTGGTACTCGGATGTGCTGACCTTATTCGGCTGCAGACCAAAAGGACTGCAAGCTTGCTACCTTTAATTAAAACTTAATTTAAATTTCTTTTTTCCCAAATTAGGTTCTCAATTCGACTGTATTGTTTTTTGTTTTATGTTTGTTACCTCACCACTTTCGACTGGATGAATCGATTTTCATGATTCTTTTTCATTTGAAAACTGATGCTTCCCGTGTAGTACCATTTTAATTTGGTTCAGTTCTTAGAAGTGAGTTTTTTTAAATAAAGAAAGATTATTCTTGTGCTGTTATTTATGTATGGTTCCTATGCGACCAGTGGGTCGCATAGGTATTTTTTTATAAAGTCTGTACGTAAAGCAATTTTTTTTTTCAGAGATTACGTTACGAAAAAGAATTTCTGCGCTGGATTCTTTTCTAGAGGTGGCGGTGCTTGTAATGTATGTACTGTAATCCCCCCCTATAACACGGTGCTCTTATAACGCGTTAATATTATTCTATAATACATATATAATATCATATTATGCGCATTCGGGGCCGTACAAGCGTGTTGTACGAGAGTAATCTTACAACGCGTTTTCCAATAACGTGAAATAAACCCACCGTGTTATACGGGGGAAGAAAGAAATCCTTGAAAAATTAAAAGCATTTCGGAATACTTTAAATTAGAATGTGGGTTGTTTTCTTACTTACTTACACAATTTCTTCTTCCTAAAGTTATCCCGGTCTAGTACAAGGGTCCATTTGCAGATGTCCTTGGGCTTTAGTAGGCACGTTTACGGGTATTTAAAATCCAATATTAGAATGGGTCACCCATCATATCCGGCTGCGGTAACAGCTACGTAACTTAGCGATCAACTCATGTACCGGCTACTGATTAAGCCGCGATCTCATATTATTTATATAACAACAATATGTTAAATTATCTTTCAGCACGATGTCGGTGGACCAGGAATAGTAGATGGTAAACTCATGGGAGTGATAAGTTTCGGATCCCCAGTGTGCGGGACACCAGATGCACCGACTGTGTTCGTCAAACTTGGCTACTATGTCGAGTGGATTGAAGAGATTATGGAAATGGTTCGGAATTTTATTTTTTTAAGAATATTAGGAAAACTTTTTAAGTACGCCTAATAACCCCGCGTCGGGGTTTTTACCGAGTACCTTACGGATTTCATTCCATCCCTTCTACCGTTGAGCTATTAAAGTTCTATGTTATTTTTGTTTTTTTTTTACGGAAGGTAGCAAACGAGCATACGGCCTACCTGATAGTTCAGCAACCGTAGCTTAAAGACTCTAGCTCACCGGTATTCAAACTCAAGTTGCCGACCTTACTTCTTCTGAGACTGTTCGTTGGAGATCGGATAGTGGGAATGACTGAAAGCTCGTGTCAGTGACAGCTACTGACAATCTGTGTCAATCACTGTCGCTGACAGCAGATGTCCGTCACTTCCATTGACAGCCCGTGTCAATCAGTGCCACTGAAATCCCTAGTTAGCCATTGCCTTAGGAAGGCATGCCAACGGTTCTCCGACGCGGACAGTGTGTCGCGGTCCCACCAAGCTTTTTCAGCTTTTTATGCTCCTTCTTTATTTTCATCACATACGTGTAGAAGAAAGCCACCGCTTTCCAGGCGCCTCTCTGGTCACCATAGTACGGACCACGGTGTCCAGCGACAGGACCCGGCCCGCAACCGCGACGAGGGTACTTAGCGATAATATAGGATAACATAAACCAAATACAATGTTTCACTAATATATCGTAATGTTTTATCATTATTTTATAGGACGTACCAATTTCCAAGAAAAGAACTACTCTTAAACCGATGATAGATCCGTTCACACGTCCGCCTTCATATACGCTTAAAAAACCTACAACGTTCAAAATACCGCCACTTACAGGAGAAAAAATGACTGCTATTCCAATATCTGTAATAGATAATCAGCTTAGAATTCTTGATGGGAATGTTTTCAAAGACTTTTTAGATACTATGTTTAACAGCAAAGAAGCAATTGAATTTCTAGAATCACTCAGAGACGATAAAGCAAAAAATCTTTCAACAACACAAAATGATAACGAATCAAGAAGCAGGGAAGTGACTGAAAAATACGAGCCAGTGACTGAAATGCAAGAAGTAGATGAACCACGTACAAAAATAATAGATGCAGATGCACAGACTGTTGACATCTACATAGATAAGGATACCAAGGAATATACAGATAACACATTTACAGCAATGGCTGATGAGGATAATGCAGATAAAAAATTGGAAGAAATAATTAGAGATGTTAATTTGAAAGATATCATTAAGGAAGAAATGACTGTAAGACCTACGACAAATATGGCTGTAGACGTAGATACTGATGCAAAAGCAAAGCAGTCTAATAAGCATAAGAATGAAAGCATCTTAACTTTGCTGTATTTGTCTGATGAAGAAAAACGCGATAATGTCAAAATGATTCCAATTGATAAATTTGATTTTGAAACAGATGATAACGATAATGAAGGTCTAAGCATTCTTGATAATAATTTTGAGGATTTGACAAGAGCTCGTGACAAAATAGTAAAAATTGTACCAGAAAGTGAATTATATGGATTATTGACAGAAGTTCTAGGCGAAGAAGTCAGTAATATAGCAGTTAATTCTTCATTATATTTTATTTTAACACCTTAACAGATAACTAATATCTACTAGCTATCGGAATATAGCTTGTATAAAATTATATTTCGATTTAGGATAATAAGTTAATAAATAAACTGAAGGAGGAAAAGATACTATAGTGTAGATTAAGTACAGTAGATTGAATTTGCGATGAAGTTGGTTTTTAAATTGGCAATAAAAAATAAAAACTTATTAAAAAATATATCGAGAATCGATATTTACATTTCTCTCTAAATAAATGGTCATAAAAGTATTAGTAATAATTAAATGGATACTTATAAGTAATAGTATCGATTTTTTATCGACAGTCCTACTAAATACTTACTAGACTTTAACGACGACAGATACATAATAGTGATGTGATCCTATCATCCCAATAAATGTGCACCTTTTATGCCGGCTGTTGCGCAGTTCACTGTTCAATACGGTACAACTACAAGCTTATTGAAATACCGGCGCTCGAAAACAAAACCCATAATCAATAAGTATATAATTATAATACTCTTGCCAGAAGTCAGAATTAGCTGTATTATAGTTTCAGTTATTGGAACACTTTTTGATGAAGTCTATGAACACATATTTGCGTAGCCAACCACAGCAGTAAGCAGTTGCAGTGCTGCCAATTTAGAATATTGTATGATAATATTTAAAATATTTAATTACTTTAATGACCTTTTATTTCATTTTATAAAACGTTTGCACATTTTTATAGCTTAAAAGTACGAGAGTAACATACATTTAATATAATTATTGGCAAAATTCTAACTACAGTTTAGCAAATTTTACATGAGCCTTGTTGGCAACACTAGAAGAGAGGTTGAGTCAATAGTAAGTACTCAGTACCAACTACTAGTAGTTCAACATTCAATACTTTACAGAGGAAGATTGGATCCCAAAAGGTAAAGATTAATACATTTTATCGTCATAAAATAGTGATATTAGTGCTTTGCTATTATTTAACATATAAGAATTAATGATTATAATTTTATAAGTAATCGGTAAGACGCAAAAATAATTAACAGGATGTTATTGCAATTCTAAATTCAAAATAATATTACTTGATTTACGAATGTTAATTCGTTTTTTTAAACCTTTGAGACCTCATCAGTTAATAATACTATTCAAAGTACTCTTTAATAAGAAATAAAATGCTAACCATAAAAAAATTGTGTGGTTATGTAACAGGCGATCAATACACATAACCTATTAATGTTATCAGTAATTTTATCATTCAATCTATTTCGACATATAATCACTTATATAAAGCTTTTGTGCTATTAAACATAGTATTTTACGGAATGAATGCAGATATAGAGTTATTTAGGATTGTGATTGTGTAAGATCCATGTCGTACAAAACAATGTTTCACTATTAATCTTCGTTAAAGTTATCTTAATACTTAAAATGCGACTAGTAACATTAAGTAACACTTTTTTTTAAACATGCAGAGTAACACAATTAATGACAATTGATATTTTTGTACAGTGTTTAAGGAATAATTACAGACTTATTTCTTATAGAATTTCTGAGTAGAAATCTAAATAATATAACAGTTAGACATTTAAGACTTATGGGATATATTTACATTGCTGCAGAATAATGGCAAATATACTCCTGCGCCGTGCGCTGCTAGATGCAGTCCGAGTGCCTGCAGGTACTAGGGCTTCTAGTGAGTTGGCCAAGGTAAGCTAACAATTCACTCATCTATATAGATTAAATATTGATTGTTTTTTATATTAGAAGGGGCAAATGGGCATGCTGTTCACTCAAGTAGGTCACTTAGGTGAACTGCAGCCATGGACATCTGGACAATTAGAAGACTTGCATTGCTGGCCTTTAAAAAGGGGTAATACCACCGGGAACTCTTACAAATTGAACAAAACACAACAATGCCATCACTTGATCTAACAGCATTACAGCCACTTCACCCCAATCTATATGTAAGAAAGAGGTACTGGAACCTGTACGCACCAGCACAATTCAGTTGCAGACCAAAAGAACTGCAAGCTTGATGTTACCTCTAATTAGATAGGAGTAAAGGAACGGATGTCCTAAATTTTAACATGAATTATTTAGATACGTAGCCGGCGACGTCGCCATGGACATAGGTGCTTGCCAAATGAGTAGCCGTTAGAAATCGTGGATACGCTCCTAATTCGACGACGTCGCCAAACCGTTGTCAAGCGAGTTGACCTGTCCTAAATTCTAACATGAATTATTTAGATACGTAGCCGGCGACGTCGCCACGGCATCTCGGTGAGGTAGAGCTCTCATAGTGACGACAATCATGTGAATCATTCACCTTCGCGATTATTATAGCAAAGTGCCGAATTTATTAAATGCTGCTGAAGAGCGCGACCAAAGGTGAAGTAGATTATTTGTCAACTACCAGCATATACCAATCTTCTGCTAGCAAAAGCTTTCATCTAAATTAATAAAATTCGGCATTACTTTACAGAATTTAATATCAAGCAGCAGGGAAAAAGATATACGTACTTAATTTAAATACAAAATTTGTGTCAAAGCATATTTATTTGTATAAGTCAATTTAGTCTTGGCGATGATTATCGCTTAAAGTTTTGGGTCGTTATGCATAAATCTATGATTAAAAGTCCAATTTTTATGGAACTTTATTTTTTATAAAAACTTTCGAAGTTATTTCACAAATAACTTTATCGTGTATCATATACGGAATCCTTCCATACAAGCTTGTTTTGAAACGCTTTTGGTCATAAAGATGCAGATCGATTATTGTATATCTAAACATTGTATAGATATAGACAGAAAAGGTTTCTTTCGTTTAACTAATCTAATAGAACTCTGTTAATATCTAAGTTCAATATAGCTTTTAAAATAGTATAACATAAATGAAAACTTAATCTATTTTATTACAATATTAGATGTACCCCGCGTCTTTCGTCGCGTGGACCACTTTAATTACTTAGAGGTTTAAAAATTGGTTTTGGATAAGGATCAATATCATGTTTATAAAAACATCATCACAACAATGTATTATTTTTGAACAAATTGGTTAGCATAAAAAAGTTATAAAGAACCAACCTTAAAAGATAGATATATGCTGTGGCAAAATTTCATTTCGAACTTTTAAAGGGGAACAATTCCGTCATACATGATTTTTGCGAAATTTTAACCTTTTACGCAGCGCAGGTGACGGAAGCTCTCGAAAGGGGGTATCCTCAACCTACGCTTACTCTGGTCTAGATCCCTCGGCCCGAAAAATTGCTTTGGGCAAATTTATAAATAAAAAGTGCTCAGTACTCTTGGTCACTGATGTCGCAGCCAGAGGATTGGATCTCCCGTCTTTGGACACTGTTATCAATTATAATTTTCCAGCTAAACCTAAATTATTTGTACATAGAGTGGGTAAGAACGCACCTTTAAACCTTCCCTACTAGCTTTGGCTTGCTTTTATGTCAACCAGGCCTTAACTATGGTCTAGGTTTCGGTGAAAAAAAGAAAAACGAATGTGTTTTAGACCACACAACTGAAAAAAAACTTCTCTAGTTCCATCGATATGTATAAAAAAGTCGATAAAGGTCGTTAAATGTCGTTAAAAGTCTGAAAACGTCAGTTAAAGTCGATAAATGTTGTTAAAGTCTTTAAAAGTCGATAAAGGTCGCTAAATGTTGATAAAGTAGATAAAAATCATTGAAAGTCGATAAAACTGGAAATAAAAGTGATAAGTCGAAAAGTAGAAAGTCTAAAGTCATAAGTAAAGAGTCTAGCCATTGGATTGAACGGCTGATTAAGCTAATTTCATTAACTTATATCTCTCTCTCAACTTCCGTTCGCCTGCTCGCCTGACGATGCACTTCCGTTTTTTTTTTTTTTTTTTTTTGTGTGGTTTCTGCGGTTGGCCCTATGGGCCTGGACAGCGCCACGGGTGGGGGGGGGGGTGGGGAGACAGAGGGTCTCGCCCGTAAAGGGACCTTCCAATGAGGACCTCGTTTAACGCAGGGAGACTGAAGACCTCCCTGAGTCTACACACACCTTGGTGGTCTCACGTCGTAGGTCTCGACGCCACAGGGGTGTCCCTACTATACGGGACCGACCGGCCTCTGCAGCGCCGCGGGGGGGGGGGAGGGGATTATATCAGATACGAGTCCTCGGCAGTGCGTGTGCGCAAAGCGAGGTCAATAATAGCTTGTTTAAGAAAAAAAAACAATTTAATTTTATTTAGAATGATTTGTGAGCTAAAATCCAACCTATAAAACACTGAGCAACAGAATCAAAAAAAAAAATTGAGACGACCATTATGCGCTCACTTATTTTTGATACTGATTTAAAAATACCGGTGATGGTATATTTTTTAAATTAACTTAAATATAGATAGGAAGAATTATTTAGTTTATTTTGAATTTTAATGTGATAAAATGTAACTTCATTAATACTTTTGACTACATATCTAAATTACTAGCTGTGCCCGCAAATTTGTCCCTAAAATAGATTCAGTTTTAGCCTATAGCCCTTTTTCGATAAATGGGTTATCTAATACTGAAAGAATTTAGAGGATTAGCGCGTTCAAGCAAACAAACAAACTCTTCAGCTTTATATATTAATATACATTTATCTCTATTTAAAAAAAATAAAGGTTTTTATTTAGCTTAATATACTCTACTGGACTAGCTGACGTCTCGATGTTTATTCTAGGCTAGAATATTGCGGTAGGAACAATTTTATAAACGTTGTTGTATTTATTATTATTAATACGTTTATCAACTAGATAACTCTATCGTTTACCCGATAAGACAGCTTACATAAATATCCATATTTATACTAGTATATCTGTATTCTATATCTATGTGTATAAAAGCGAAAGGTCACCTAACCAAAAAATCTCGAAAACCGCTTGACGGACAATAAAGAAAATGGGCATGGACGAAGCTTATACTTAGTAGGCGGACTTTTCGATAGGGCCGGATTAAGGAGGTCTGCGCTGGTCGCTGGCAACAGCTAGTTTAAATATAATTATCATCATCATTTTCAGCCCTTAATAACCCACCGCTGGGCATAGGACTCCCTTTGCTTCTGCCACTCTCCCCTATCCCTTGGCACTCTCATCACATCAGCGGCCCATTGAGCCATGTTCCAGTTTCTCCAACCCAATCTAGGCTATCAGTCAGTTAAGTTTTTAGACCACCTGCCATCACCACATCTAGCCACATGGCTAGATGTGGTGATGGTCCTACCCAACTCCATTTTAGTTTAAAAACCCTATATCCGACGACCCTAACCTTAGTGCGAAGTCGGACTTGAGTATTTTGAACTCGGTCTTGAAGCTTCATGCAGTGCATGACGCGCTCCTTGGCTCTCTGTGCAACTCTTGCCTGTAAATCGAGTTTAACTATATATAAAAAAAATACCTACAACAGTTCAACAATAGTAAGGCGGCCAGAAATCCAGCAAGGTGCTCCACCTGAACCCCCTTACCGTTAGGCTATTCTTCCATCCATTGTTGACTTTACTCATTATTAATTGACCTCAAGGTTTGCCAAAGAGCCATGGAACGTAGCATGATAGATGTAAAAAGGACATATCTTAATATTTATTTTATTTATTATATACTGAAATAATTTAATTTAATTTTTGTATAACCGCAACTGCTGGCACTAAAACATAGGTAAGGATATTGATACAAAATATAACGACGAGTGTCAAGTAAGTAGGAAAAAATCCTACCATCTGCGAGCTATTCTGGGGTGCGCTGCCGCCGTTACAGTAACATGCATATAATATGTTGTAAAGGACATTTTTATTTTAAATAGTCCTCAAAAGAGAGATGTTGTTGCACATATATCGATCTTTTATGTGTACGCCATTATCGCCAAAATAGCGAGACATAAATACAGTAAAAATTGATAATTTATTCCTAAGTAACATTTATTGTTAAGAGGGAGGAGGATATCCTCCTTCCCCTTAAGACATTGGTTATTTCGCAAGCCAAAGTTCGGACAGGACATTGTCTGCCGGGTCTGCTAGTACATATAGATATATGCTTTTTACACGACTATATTATTGGTATTATATTACTGTAAAGTAGGACGACCGACAACGACCAAAAATACTTTTATTACTTCATTGTCGCACATATTTTTACTGCTCATTTTATTAATTGGTGAAATCAAGATAATTTTTAATTAATTAATCTTTAAAAAAATACTTTATGTAGCAAAACCTTTCCCGTCCGTTAATTGACATGTTTTACCATTAACGTGAGTGTTTGAAAAAAAATGTATTTATACAAGTACTTTTATTTTTAGATCGAGAAATATTTTACTCTTTAATTCCGTAAAAAAAGTAAATTATTAGTACGGAAATTTCATATTTTACGTAAACGCCTGGGCGCGGACGCGGTTCAAAATGGCGTATATCTTTGGTATATGACGTAATAACGTCAATTCAAGATTTTTTTAGTTACTCCTTATAAGAATAAGCACAAATGTAAAGAATTATATGAAATTCTAGAACATTTTCCAAAAAAACTGGCATGTTGTAAGTAAAATACAGGGTTCTGAGAGCGTATGCGTCGCGTCTTGAAGTATTGATCTATTTTTAACAACGCGTCATTCGATTAACTGATTAAATTTTAATCCAATTATAAAATCTATACGAAGTTTTTTTTTATCAAATTAAAAGAAAAGTATTCTAGCATTGTGACCCCTACCACACGCATGGCAGATGTTCGTAAAAAAAGTTGAACAAAGACGATTTTCAAAATGGCGTGCGAGTGTTCCGAATTCAAAAAATTGGAAAGCAGACTCACCGTGCAAATCAACATGGCGGCGAACAAAGACGCTTCAATTATTCCATCCCCGTTGCAATTTTCTTAAAAAAAATGGTGATAAACAATTTTTTAAACACAATATTCGAGTTTGCGATGATTTTTTTGTGATTTTTGATGTTTAGTTTGTCACGCGACGTGAATGCATTCAGTTGGATGCATCAAAGAGTACTGACCTAGGGCTTGCTGCATTCGCGCAGGGCATGCACACTTTAACACTACCTCACACATATACACCCATAAGGCGACACAGGGAGTTTTAGACTCTATACGAACAAACGTAGAGACGTTTTTGGCTCGTTTTTTGTATGTAAAGAGTAAGGCGTTCGGTTCAATAGCCATGGTAACAAACTGAAAGTATGTTCAGGCCAGCGGTGTCTATGTAAGGCTGCATTGCCAATGACTATACATATAAAGGCGTATCTTGATTATTTAAATATTGTATTCTTACGCGTTTATGCACAATTTGCATACCCGACTTTCCAAACGAACGAACGTTGAGATTTAAAAATGAAATTTAGTGGGACGTTCGGCGTCGCGTATTCTTTTACTTTTCTTAGCCAACTTTAAGAAATGACAGTTTTTCATATTTCAGGCACTATTTTGAAGTCTGTACATTATAACGCACGTTTCGCTTCGACACCGAAGCATCATCAGGAGATAGACTCTACAAAGGTTATTCGTAAAGTCACTTTAGTTTAGCTTCTCATGCATGTCATGGATTTCCGCAAAGTAACGCCTGATTCTATCAATTATTTGAAAAATTTAGTTTTATGATATAAAGTCTAAGTCCCCTTTTATCCTTCCTCGATAAAGGGGGTGTATACTGAAGGAATTTTTCAAATCGTATTGAACGCACTAATCTCAGCTACCTTTAGTTGGTGAGATTAGTGCGTTCAAGCAAACAAACAAACTAACTGTTCAGCTTTATATATCAGTATAGATATAGATTATGCGATGAAAGAATTGCGAGTATTACACTTCGAGACCACTTACCGAAGTTTCGTGTGCGGAGACACACATAAATTAATATACCAAACGACAATCCCGAGACGTGACAAGGACGCCATATTTCCATGCTACTTTTATTTCGCAGTCCAAGTTCGAAGCAGCAGCGGGCTTTACTTTTTAATAAGTCCCTTTAACGGCAAATACAGTATGGAGGCTATCCCCGTGTTTCTGCACGTAAAAGAGTCAATCGGATTAATATCACTGAGTGATATTAATCGTGAGATTGTGGAGGTTCCGGGGATGACGTCATAGGGCAGTCGGTCGTTTAACTCGCCCCACAGCCACATCCTCTGTAATTTAAGCGGACCAAGATAACTCTAGGAAGAAGGATACGACAGTAAGATAAGATAATATTAAGATTAAAAATCTACGGAGGTAGATATAGGTGAAAGCGTTAGGGGTACATGCTTGACTGCCTCATAGGAATATCTTCAGTCCGGGGTAGTTCTAGACCGGATCTGGCAGCACGCTCTTTATAGCTCTAACTGTGCCCGCCATTTCGTCCGCGTAAAATCAGGTGGAAATTTTTAGCGTGATGATATATAGACTATAGCCTTCCTCGATAAATGGGCTATCTAACACTGAAATATTTTTTAAATTGGACTAGTAGTTCCTGAGGTTAGCGCGTTCAAGTAAAAAACCAAACAAACTCTTCCAAAAATTACACAAAGAAAAATATACTACGTAAAGAGAGAGGTAAATAATGCTTAAACTTATCTCTAATGGCCGCTACACACGCATCGACAAATCATTGCGAAAAAACTATGCAGTTTAAACTGCGCCGTTTCATCGATAGGTGTGTATGAAAAATGGTTATTGGTTAAACTGCACCTTTTTATCAGTTCGTTTGGATGGCGATCACTCGTTTCGGTAGCTTTTGTCGGAGCTCTAGATACGTTCGATTATTGACTGAACAGTTTTTCGCAACGATTTATCGATACAAGTGTAGCGACCATAAAAGAGATCTCTTCCATCTATCCTGGAGAGTAGGATAAAAAGGAGGAAAAATAATGATAATAAAAGCATAATTGTATAATTTGTGAGGGCGGAAACGTCGTAGGCTACTAGTTTTATAAGGTTTCCTTCTTCCTTGCGCCAAACATTACTGAGAAGATAAATTGTTACCAAAACAAACTTATAAGCAACGTGACTTGGAACTTTTATCACAATGGCCCTCCCAGCAACGGCCACATTTCGCTGATTAAAGGAAATTATATCCGACCAAGGATATTTGTTGTTAGTTCTTTAACATAAAAGAATCCATTGTTCAAGTTTTTGGTAGCTAGTTTTAATTTCCTTTTTCGTATTGCTTTAAAAGGAAATACTCCCGATATAAATCATAAGGTGTTTATCTCTACTTATTCCTCCAACTCTAAAACTCATCTTTCTAGCTTTTGAAAAGCTTCCGACACACTTGCTAGGATCGAAGTACTTGAAAAAGAAGAAGTTTGATGTTCCATATTTCATATCTTTTAATACGTTGTTAAAGTTAAAGCATATTACTGATTTGCTTCTGCAAATGTTATTCGTAAAGTATGCATGTGACGTACAGATATACTTTTGGCTAAACTCAATTGTATTCTTTACCTTGTAAAATAGCTGTAAAGTGGTGTCGGACATGGAGTCCACTTAAAGTCAGCTCTTAACTTTCAAAGTAAAATTTATTTTCGTGTCGCGATGTAGCTGTCACGAGAGAAAGCCCTCGCTCACGCCGCCCTCGAGACTCGCAGCCAGAACGTGCCTACAGCTTGTTGAGGTTTGTGTGTCAGTCAGGTGGCATAAAGGCATACACCCCGCACGAGACCTCTGCAATAATACCCGCGGTGCTCTCCAGCAAGATCCAGACCCTATCTCACCTCCACCCAAGCAAGAACTACGTGAATAATATTCTTTTTTGTAAGAAAGAAGTACGTCTTACAATTCCATATAACTAACGAGAAATCCATATTAAAATCACTTAGTATGGGTATTATTTACTTTCTTATGGTGGACGAATGGATGGACCGCCATTTATTTTCTTACATCGTTTACACTTTTTAAACAGCTCCATAAAACGGTCCTCCGTTACGCTATATTCGTACTTCATATAATTGTGTTCCTTGAAACTAAATTTTAAACGACAATATGGTAGTAAGTGAGGTTGACAAATGTTGTAACTTGTCCAATTCCTACTCAACCTATACCTCTATCGCGCGATTGTTGGTTCAATTTGGTTGACTAAATTACATAACAACCCGTACCTAGTATAACACGGGAGTTCAAGGCAACACTTAGAAAGACATATTCGTTAAAAAGCTTTAATATCCTTATAAAAATATTTTAACAAAATGATTGATTAATTTGTCAGAATGGTTGAAAAATGTAACGAGATATTTTATTGATTTTCTATAAAAAAAGTTGTAATATGAGCGCATATTATAATTTTCTAGGCTAAATCCAATAGAACTATAACGAGTGAAACTGAAACTTTGGCCGGGGCGCACGGTCTATCGGTCCCTTTTCATTAATGTGCTTCGACAAATTTTACAAGCCTTGCTAGGCAGGGCCAAATGGGAACACAATGTTACTGAAACTTATTGCTACATAACATTTTATAAGACGTAAAATATCCAAAAAAGTATTACAGTTTAACAAAGTATTTCCGCATTACGTCGTTACTGTAATGAGCGTTGATCGTACTCGCCGTCGGCACTCGCGTGTAGAGCCATGTTCTGCGCTCAGATTGATTGCCAACTGTATTACTGCAACTTTGGCGTCGACGAACAATCCCACCGACACTGACGTATGTGACACGCGGTGGAATGAGAACTGTTAGAATAGTCATTTACCCAACTAACGTCTTTCACGAGTAAGGGGAAACTTTGTTTACGGTATAATAATACCTGTTTTGTAGCACTCGTAGTTCTATTATTACGATAACGGCACATGGTATTCGATATTCCTAAAGTGGTGGAGAGTGAGGTTGCCTAATTTTGTTAGTGAGAGGATAAGATCGGCAGTAATTAACACACCTGATATTTGTAAGCGTCCATATCCGCGAACTGCAGAATTTTAAGCACTATTACACTGACGTCATTCAATTTTCGTCGTAATTCTTTGTTACAACGGCGTCGTTGGCTCAATTTCCCTCTCTCCATCTCCACGTTGACTATTGAACTTGCCACTTGATGACTTCAATATCACCATTGCTAATTCATTTTATGTATGTAAATTTGTATGCCATTTATATGGCCGGAATGTCTTGTACTGGTTATATTAATTTACCAGCATTTTTAACTCAGTCTGGTGCAAATAAATGAATTATTATGACTATCATTTATTTAAATATCTTACTCTTATATTCATTTTTAAATATTATTATAAAAATGAAAACATTTAAAAATATATAAAAAAATAGATAGTCCGCCGGCTGCGGAGCAAAGACCCAAGCAACCGGTGGTTTGGGCTCCAGATTGAGAAACTTCCTCACAATACGTGCCGTCTCAAGCAATACCGCCTTCTGTATCCGACTCTTAACCGATTTATTGATTTTATTAATATTATTAAAATTACACGGATATGTTTGCAGCGATTCCGGTACCTACATGAAACCAATAAATACCTTGTGCCAATCAAATACGGTCAATATAAAGTTACTCCTGCTTGTAATAAGCGTTTACTTTTGACAGTGATTAATTACACAACACATAATGAGTTACAAAATAACGCCCAGATCAATGAACCGCGCACTGATTGATTTCGAAAATGAAATAATAATAAGAATGATTTTTTTCCGTGGCCGTACACGTCGTCTTTTCATTAAATTATTTTTCGGTAACGTTATTATTAATGGACATTTAATATTCAATAAGTTATTTCTCTTAAAGATTAGAGCATTTACCTATTTATAACAATTAAATCGTTCGTGAATATTATATAAACTTGAACCTAAAATCTTCAAAAAATTACGTTACGTTAATATTTGAACGCACCCTTAGTGAGTCTCTAATGTACCATTGACGTATTCTGAAAATATTTTAGACGCATTAGCCCGTGAACGCTGGTTCGAATTCTTTTATAATTTTCGCCTTCGTAATATTGTTTTGTGAGTCCAAAGTAAATAAATGTTAGACAGCCCACAGGCTGAAACCATGGATCACTTGTTCCTTTATGGGCCTAGCACGATCATTTTCATCCTAAGTAAGTCGACCGGTCAACTTACTTCGGTTCAAATGTTCGTGCTAGGCCCTCAGGTTGCTCACCTGTAAGCTAATGATGTCTGCGGAATAATGTCTGATCTCGTCGAGGATGCCCTTTTTCCTGTAGTCCCATTCCAGCGCCCAGCTCGGGCAGTAGCCGTACATCTGTCTCGTCGCATATTTGTCACACAGCACGTTGTAGCACATAACGGTGAATATACCTGGAAAAAAAAACCTCATTTTCAGTAAGTTTGTAAGTAGTTCTAGCAATTTTAGGGTGCCGTAACTCCAAAGGTAAAAAGGAACCCTTCATCATTCCGTTGCTGTTAAGACTCTTTTTCTCAGGAACGCGTAGTGTTGTAAATTTGAGATTAATATCAAATACCGAGATCTGCGGTCCCTTCAAGCTGTGAAAAAGTCAACCATCAATAAATACGCAATCAGAATTTATAGCCGTTTGTGTCGTATTTCTCATATTATATTTCAAAATGGAATCAAAACCTCCTATATGCTTCCCGATGACTTATAATCATGAATTTTGGCAAGAAACTACATCTTGAAGTAAAAGTTTAGGAAAAATTCCGAAAACCGTAAATTTGTAGTTAAATCACAAAAAAATTACAATAACTTTGTCAAATTGAAAGAAATCTTATGAAAAGCATATTTTTTAAAATAAATTATTACGCGATGGTACAGAACCTTTAGTGCGCGAGTAAATCGCATTTGTCCGGTTTATTTATTACGTTACAAGTATAAAAATGTAGCCTATATTCCACGGATATATAACATAGGTGAATAGGAATTTGATATCAATCTAATCTAAAAGAAAACACATTGTCTTTGTTTATTTTGAAGATCCATTTTCAATACATTGTCGGCTTTCTCGGAGTTTTATAAAACGCTTTTAGATGTATTCGACTGTTTTCCGTTCTTTAGGTTTTTAGATTTTTCTGACATTCAGATGGAGTTAAATAAAATGTAAGTACCGGTTTTTAATCTTATATCTTATACTAATATATAAAGCTGAAGAGCTTGTTTATTTGTTTGCTTGAACGCGCTAATCTCAGGAACTACTGGTCCGATTTGAAAAAATATTCCAGTGTTAAATATCCCATTTATCGAGGAAGGCTATAGGCTATATATAATCACGCTAAAATTTTACAAGCCGCGAGCAACTTCTAGTTTCTAAATAATTACCAAACATACATAAATTCATGCTTTTTCACACGCTGCCATTTTTTTTTAATTATTTCTATGTATTCGTCTATCTAGGGTAATTTTCTGAACGGCTCATATAGTCTTTTTTCTCGTTCCTATTACAAACTTCACGCTAAATTAATGAAAGGGTATACTAGTCCTAATTACGCTTAAAATAATTCAGAACCTCAATAGCTCAGCGGTATAAGATATGGACTGAAACCCGCAAGGTACTCGATTTAAACCCCACCGCCGTTGGGGTATTGTCGCACCCACTCCTAATAGAAGCTTCTAATTTAAGCTTAGTAGGAGGGGAAAAATGGAATATTAGACATACCTAATAAGTATTCCTAATATTCTTAAAAAATATATTAATAATGCTAACATTTTTTCATACCAGGGTCCTTATTTATTATGTACTCGTATACGAAATTGATTAAAAATGTAACGATTATCTCCCCTTCTTCAATTAGTAAAGTAAATCCACCTTTGATGATTCCTCAGAGCTCCCTTGGCTAATATGACATGTATGCCTAGATGATCATGGTTCCGTATTTTACGTGAATTATATTTTTCTTCCTTTAATTTGATTTTTAGAACTGAGAAATACGTACAAAAAATTTCATAAGAATAGGTTAAGCCGTTTCGGAGAAGTATGGCAAGAAACACTGACACGAGCATTTTATATGTTAGACTAACTGTGCACGCGTCTTCGTCCGCGTAAAATTAGATTCCGTTTTAGCGTGTATATATATAGCATACAGCCTTCCTCGGTAAATGGGCTATCTAACACTACAAGCGCGTTCAAGTAAACAAACAAACTCTTTATGTATTAAGTATAGATAGCTCCAATCGTTGCAAGATTCGGAATACAAAGAATTCTAAAATTCTTTTTAAAAAGCTAATATACCTTGCTGAACTGAACGGAACCCCGGCAATCAGTAAACCTTAAAAGATTCCGGGGATAAGGCACCTAATGAAACCTGTGGACTAAATTGAGGGGAGAGGAAACGGCGGGAAACGATATTGGAATAAATCGAGCTATACTTAATGTTTTATGGATTTATTTCGAGACAACGTTACTTTTTTGTTAGTATTAACGCTATTTTATTGGATAAACGTTAATAAATCGTCGTATTCCATTACCATCTTTTTAATATTACAAAGGGCAGACGGTTCACCTAAGTCACTACCAACACCCATCTGCACCACCAGAAGGCTCCCAGGTGCGTTGCGGACTCTAAAGAGGTGTTCAGGCCACTGGGAACTCCCACAAACCAAACGAAATTGCCTGCCGAAGGATTCTGCCCCCTTGTGACCCCTGGATCACTAATTCTAAGTTTTTTTGTTAATATGTGTATATTTTATTAAATTTCAGTAGGTATTCTACGAGTGTCAGCTAAGATTAAAGCAAAGTAGTTTAGTTTCTCATGCATGTCATGGATTTCCGCAAAGTAACGCCTGATTCTATCAATTAATCCTACTGTGTTATAGAGGGGATTTTTCTTTGTTGGAAAAACAATTAGTCTCGCAAAAAATGAAAACTCGCTAAATTGAATAATTTTATTGAATTCCCGGTCGAAGTCGTAGGTACAGCTTGTGTTATAAGATGTTTCAGTGAAGAAAATAATCATAAGAATCTTCTTCATTTCATGTCCACTTACCATCGGGACACAATCCTGACCACTTTGGTTCCTTATATGGTATAGGCGTTGATAGTTCTGTTAACAGAGCAGCAGGTGGTAAATACTTCTTAGCATTAGAGACAGATGAACTTATTTTTATTACAGATTCAGGAGCACATTCCTCAATTTTTGCCTTACTGGGCCCTTCTTCAGAATTTCCTATTTCAGGTTTAACTTTTTTAGGAAGTTTTCCTATACGGCCGATAAGTGTAGGCTTCTTGAACTCATTTTGATCTTGCTTAGGGGAATCAGGATCTACATAATCCGACATTATACTTCGAGGAAAGTATTTTTGTCAGTATTTTGTATAACAAATAGAAATCAATTGACATGAAACTTAAATAGTTAAAGTGAAATTCTCAATATTTAAACAATTAACACCGAGACTGTTTTTATATTGTACTGCTCACTGCTACTTAGTGCTCGCTGCTGTGTTGACCTTGACAGCCTAACACTTGACAGTTAATACCATACTTGCCACTAATTGTTATTATTTTGTAAATTAAATAAATTGTTTAATTTACTGTTGACAAAATTTGTTTATTTTTTTCACGACTAATATTAGTTTATTATTATATTTTTTCATATACGGAGATCCTCATCATATTATTTATCAAATTTAATGAATGAATTGAATGAAATACGAGAATTCGAACGGAATGTCAAGAGCAAGACAACATTAGGACAATATTTTTGATTAATCAATCAATTTCAAAAAGATTTGTAGGCACCGACGCGGATTTAACGTGATGTGTCGTATCGGATAGTTTTATATTAACTTTCAATGGACCTCGACATCCAATCTGTGCTTATAATGAATCTATTAAGGATTTGTAAAAGTTTAGTGGAGTGAAGTATGTGAGTGACCGCGACATATTGGAATTCCAAAAGATATTTTTCAACAAACATTAACATTTATTAATTGTTTTTTATCGCACATTCTTATCATAATTGCTTATTCCGTTGCAACTCTGACGTCCAAATCACGTAATTGCCGCAGGTAAGTAAATTTAAATGAAATTTTATGTTATAATTATCATGTATGCAAACGGTTTTTTTTTGTTCAGTTGCATAGTAGGCGGTTTATTAAACTGGAATTCTCGGTACCCATTGATGCGGTGAAAGTATTTCGAATAGGTATTTTATTTAATGAAACAAATTTCTATCTTGTGACCTTTTACAAATTGACTATTATTTTGCTCACTTCCGATTACACTTGTTACAAACTTAATTTTTTTTAATGTAAAAAAATCCTTTCACATTTTTTTGCTATTGTCTGTCTAAGTCTATTATTTTGGGAATTATATCCTTATGATTTATTTAAATATATAAACCTCAACATTTGAGTCAAGGTTACCCTTAGTATTACAACTTTCATTTTTTATCTAGCAGCATAAACAAATTTATGTATTAAAGTGTACTCTTATTTAGAACCGGTTAACAGGTTTTTTTTAAAGACGAATGTAAAATAAATTTTTAGAAGCGTTAGAAATAAGATTTTTAATTTTATACATATATTAATAGTCAAATATAACGATATCGTTCACAAATAATTAAAATTTTGTATATACTGTTAAATAAGCATATGGTACGCAAATTTAAAGATTTGTGAACGAAATTCGACCAGGCAGCGATCTCTAGTATTAAGTTTTTGTTGTGATTAGTAAGCATTTTATCTCATCAATAATAAGTAAGATTTGACACAGTGAAACGCTACTTCGAAGCCAATTAAGAAGATAATAGTGTAAACCTTTTTAAATCCTTTAATAAATTCCATATCCCTTCGTGTTCCGATTATCGTTTAACATTGGATGAAATTATAATCAAACACTAAATACAACAATCAATTCCGCTTTTGTCGGACAGCGTGATAATGAAATGCAATAATTATTTTTAATGTTAAAAAAAAAAACTAAAAATATTATGGGGCGATACGACCTAAACTGGAAACATGACTCTGATGAAGGCATGAGTTGCTCAAGTTTAGTCTGGTGCAGGCTCTTATGCGAATACTCGATTGCAAGACAATAAAAAACTCTGTTCTGCCACGAGTGTGGGGCGCCCGTGGACTCGATGCACCACACTGAGGTAGAATATCTTTCTTGGACGCCTCAACGGCACTTATTGATGTCGCAAATCGGACGGACCTCTCGTTTGCGAGTATGATAGACACTATGCTCGCCTGTGAAGCAGAATGGCAGACTGTTGCCTCTCTCAGTTATAGCGTTGTATCACTGACATTGCTATTAACCAGAGCTGTTCGTGCGGTGCAACTCAAACGATGTGCCATCTTTTATCGTGCATGCAAGAGGACTTAATGGCTGCCACTGATAAGGCAGTTGATGTGGCTAAATTTAAGGCCGACACAATTTAGTGCTTGCCAACGAAACGCTAAGAAGAAGGTACACGAGAGAGAGAATGGGAGGAAGAAGATGCCAGTTCGCGCATCTCGTCTCACAGCGTCGAGCTCATAGAGTGCGTGGTTTCCTCCGAGACATCTGGTTACAGTTCTGATAAAAAAAGTTCTATGAAAACTCTATTTCTGCAGATGAACGTGAAAAAATATTGTCTGCAAAGTTAAGTTGGGGTTTTTATCGTCCTATTGTGTAAATTGGTGTGGTACGTTCTCAAATATTAATTATATCATGAGGATTTTGGGATAAGAGCTAAACTAGAAGGAACCACTTAGAGCGAAGTGACAAGCTAAATCAGTAATTTATAAATACCTGCCGTATTAAATATCATTTTTATATACTCGTATATATATCGACTATGTAAGCCTTTACCACCCTACTCCTCCTAATCCGCTGAACCGATTTGGATATAATTTTGTGTGTATATTTCAAGGGACTCGTAGATAGTTTGCAGAGAAATATGACTCGGTAGGTGGCGCTGCTGTCAGTAAATAACTTTTTTTGAAAGCTTTTATTTAAATGTACTAAAACGAATAAAATAAACTTTTCCATTAAAACATTTACTATCAACTCAAAGCCATTACTCGATTTATATGATATAAAACCTAATCACGAGATTTAAGTACTCATATTTACTTAATAATTTTTTTTAAAAATAAAATTCATTATTACGTAATAACGCCAATTTCTAAACATCACATTTTTAAATATAATCCACGCTCTCAGATCCAATCTTACCCTCACTAGCAAGAAGGAAAATCATTTATTCATTACGTGATTCATGGAATAGCTGAAATCCTAATCTCTTGCTTTGAATCCCCCCCCCCCCCCCCCCCCCCCCCCCCCCCCCCCCCCCCCCCCCCCCCCCCCCCCCCCACCCCCCCCCCCACAATAAAGTAATTTCACCATAGCTCAGTAATAATTGAAACTGAACCATTGTTGTTTTTGGAATTTTGAAAGAAATGATAAAAATAAGATATGAATTTACAGCTCTCTAATTCTTGAGCCAAATTGAAATATAAAGAGAGCGTTCACCGAATGATGACAGAGTGATGTCCGACGTATGATGACTTACAAAACATCTTACAACTCAAATAGATCAAATAATATTTCTATCTCCAATAATGTTATTTAATTTTGTTTTATTTAAATGAATTAAGTAAATTACAGGCAGTATAAAAGACGAAAGTTCAAGTCCTAGATGGATTAGAAAAAGATTACGTTATTAAGTTCAATTTTTATTTTAATGTGCGTTTAAAAAATAAAAATAATTTGATTTAAGAATGTTTAAAATTTTATTTCCGGCCTAATACCAGCAGCTGTCAGAACTGACGCGGGGGTGGAGACCATTAGCGGGCATGACTTGCGCCTGCTCACCCTGGGAACTACGTACGGGTATACGTTTGACTTGGGGAATTTAACGGAAAACAGTCTTCTATCACACTATATTTATACTGTAGCAACTTGAAAATCGTCTGCACAAGCCTTTAGACACCCAACTCCTCCCAAACCGCTGAGTTAGAAGGACCGCTATATTACAAGGGGCTTGTAGTTGGTTGAAAAGACAATTGGACCCGGTGGGTGGTAGGTGGCGCTGCTGTCAGTACGTAACCAAACTAGATATGTTTTGCTACAACTCAAACACGGCTAGACCTATTTCACTCCTGTTTGTTCTGCTTCGCATTATTCTAGGAACATGTAAGTAATAAGAAACAATGGAAAACTGATTATAATATTTAAAAAATACTAAAAAGTGCAGTGGCATCTTCTGAATCTTTTCAATGCTTTGCGTATATCGGGGCAAGACACCAGCTGTCGGATTGTCTAATTCTAATATTCACCTACCTCCAATATTTATATGTTTTATACTTTAGATAACCTATTAATTAAACTGTACATGTACTATATATAAGTATATATTATATATAGTAGTATGTACAGTTTAAGTAATAGTTTATCATGTCGCACCATCACGCTCTCGTATCGTCTATTTCTTTCCAATGAGGTTGTCTATTGGATGGTGCTTTTAGCAATGAGACCATCTTTGCACTATAATTGTCTGCAATAATCAGTTGTACTCCTGTGTGTGGTACTTTCTTTTTTATGTGTGCAATATAGAGTTATCTTATCTATCTCTTCCTATTAAGATTAAATTAAAAGTTTGGAGTTGGGAGTGACTGCGCCAATACCTCAGCGGCGCTTGGGTTTGAACCGGCTACCTTGCGTGATGTCAGTCTATCCTTTCTACATTTGAGCTATTGAGACTTTGATCTCAATTTTGCTTGTCATATCGAACTGAGTCCTAGAGAATTATAGTCCTCCCCGTCCACGGTTGAGGTATTGAACTGCGCTTATAACGATGTGGTGTTTTGTGTTGTTGTGTGTGTTTGAAAAAAAAAGATTGATTTGTGACATTGTCAATTATGAAAAATGAATCGGGAGATTTTTGAGAGGCTGCGAAGCTGAAGTTTGAACCGGCACACCAGGACGTCGAATGTGACCTTTCAGTTCAGTTACCACTGACTACAACATCCAACTCACCTGTATTCACTAGAGCTGGCCGGAAAGTTCGGTTCAGAGATATTTTAGACCTACATAGAAAATTGGAGGATTTATGCCATAATCGCCACGCTGGGCATGCGGGTTGGCGATCGCAGGGACACAGCTTTTCGCACAGTTGTTTAGGTATAATTTATGCTATATTAGCCATTGGACTACTTGGATTTATTGTTTGAGCACATCATATATTTACAGTCGTTCAAACAACTTCGTCCGCGTAAAATTAAACTAGCGAGAGCCCTTAG
Organism: Charaxes varanes; assembly: GCA_024363005.1. NCBI lineage: Eukaryota > Metazoa > Arthropoda > Insecta > Lepidoptera > Nymphalidae > Charaxes > Charaxes varanes. The sequence goes on from JANCMC010046402.1 coordinate 76,834, forward strand.
GCCTCTCGAATCTTTTTAATCTCGAGTAACCTCTCAGTTATATATAGTTATACAGGTGTAAAAGACATCGTACCGGATACGCATCCCATGGGTTCAGCACACGATGCTGTTTTTTAACTGAATACTGTATAATATCATTATTACTATCTGTCCCAATGCGCATTTAAATCAGAAACAATTTTCTTCAATATTTTTACACCAAACTGCAATATAAATAAAACTTAAAAGAACGTGACAGGGGTAGCGCGACGCGGGTCGTTGACTTGTTTTTTACGTCAACAATTTGTTGACGATTGTTTCCCAATATTCACGATACATTGCGAGCTCAATAATGGGATGAGGATGGCAATATCTGTAACCTCTTATTACCAGTTCACCCGATAAACTTCGGTTGTGAGTATTTTTGAATTTATCTGTAAATTTTCTTCTTCATTTTTATATACATAAAAGATGATGAGGTGTTTGTTCATCACATTTCCAGATAATGAAAATAGACACACACAATGGTGAGGTGAAAACTTGGCGGGAACAGGGCGCCTGTCCCAGCGAACCTGTATTCATTGCAGATCCTGATGCAAAGGTAATTTATAACAATAGATTCAACTAAGGCGTGTAGTTACTCAGACAGTAGCAACAGTGCCATAGTGATGGCGAAAGCCCTAACTTAGAAATTAAAAGTAAGTAAAACTGTTAATAAGTTACTTTATTTCAGCGTGAAGATGACGGCATTCTACTGAGTGCGCTGGTATGGGGGGAAAACGACCACTCCATAACTCTCTTAGTGTTAAATGCCAGAGACCTGAAGGAAATAGCGCGGTCACACTTCACCACACCTTCCCAGGCACCAAATGCTTTCCATGGTTGGTTCTTCCCAGATGAGACCAAATTTAATATTTAAACCACTTTACATCACTAAAAACATGACATGTTAACAGTTCGAGATGGTCACTACCAATATGTTATTGGACCAAAAAAAACTTCTTGCATCACAGAAACAAAGTACAGCCGATATATACTGACCTAAGATTATTGAAATCACTGGACAGATAGGTTGGGTATGGTGCGAACATAGTATGCCCGTTTGGGCATGTGTTTAGTACGACGCCATCAGATACGATTTGGCCACGCTCGAAAGAACTTATCATATTGACATCAAATATTAATCTGGCTAGTTGTGTTCATTTTAAGCAAGTAACAATCATGACAAATATGAATAAGTAGTTACGTTATGTAAAAAATTGTAGTAGACCAAGTTTATAGAACCCAACAAAAAAGGTGAGCATGCTGAAGCAGCCAACGTCTTTGAATTATCGAAAATACTAAAAGAATTCTTAAGAAAAACTTTTATTGAATTAAACGAATCTAGTGGTTATGCTTAGTTTTATAAATAGAATGTAAATATTAATATAAACTTTGATTTCAACCTTGGTGTTTCATTTTTAATATACTTTTCCGTTAAAATATTCATCTATGTACAAAAATTACGTAAAAAAATAAGTACACTTTGATAATAATATAATAATTCTACTTAGTACTAAAATAAACAAACGTTAAACCCGTTAACATAGAAAATATAAAGGTGAGATATATAAATATAGTATATATTAAAAACTTCATCGAAGGACAACAAACTCTCATAATTCTACACAATACTCCCAAGCGCTTTATTAATTAAGTACTATGCCCTATGTTTAATATTTTTAAAAAAAAACTCATTTTCATCAACTGCAAGATGTTCGCAAAATTCACATCAATTGTCAAACTATATTAAAATTGCCTCAAATCATGACGATCATTTTGCAGAAATAAGTTACGGCCTTATCAGTTCATCGTTTCGCTCCGATTCGAATAATTCTTTATTATAGTTAAAAGTGTTATTTTTAAAATAATATTCAATCTCGTGAAGGCTCCTACCTTTAGTTTCAGGCATATAAAACCAGAGGTACAAAAGGCATAAGAACACTACAACAGCATTCAGAATAAATATTCCGTGATAACCCATTACCGTTATCATATTGGACATTAACTTGATGTTTAAAAACTGCAAAAGTCCTGCACTTAAGCCAAGCACCGGTATTAAACAGGATTTAATATCCGTTGGTAACATTTCAGATAGTAAAGTGTCCAATAAAACGTAAGGTCCAGCTGTTATGATGACAAAGTATATAGCAATCAGAGAAACTTTGATCCAAGACAGATACGTATCATTGTCAGGAAAGAAATAGAGGCAAAATCCAAAAGTCATTAGAAATACATTGGCTATTACACCGGATTTAAATAATAAGTCTCGATTTTTAAAGCTTCGCAACAAGAAAAACGATAATACTGCGCCCAGTACGGTAAATCCATCGACTAGTAACGTGTAGAACATTATATCTGAAGTACCAGTTATGTCTTGTATTATAGTGAGGGCTAAGGTACTAAATAAAATACGACAGCTTGCGACCCTATATAAGGACACGACTGTGGTAAACAGCATGATCTTCCAAAAATACTTTTGTTGGATGGCTGTCATGATCTTCTGCCCAAAGCGAATTCTGTTCACATTTATTGATAGTTCGCGCATTTTCTTCTTTTCATAAGCAATAATTAGACATAATTCATTTTCGGTTGTTGCATTGGATGGGTGTATAGCCCTAAATGCTTTTTCAGCTTCATCATATCGGCCTTTAGTCGCTAACCACAATGGACTTTCTACCCAAAATAATGGTAAAATGGCAGACAAACCCGATGGTATAATCCCAATTAATGCAACGTGTCTCCAGTGCAATGATATGCTTAAAACGTGTCCTAAAGCCGTGCCTGTAAGTGAACCGACTCCTGTTATTAGATTTAGAGACAATGCCCTAAATTCGGAAGGCTGATATTCTCCAATGCATATGAATACTAACATGATAACTCCTCCGAAACATACTCCGAGAATTATTCTTGTTGCAAGCAGAAGGGTTCTATCACCAGCATAATAGACGAGAATCCAACAAATTAACACTGGTACGCTGGCAATTGTAATCGCCTTTCGTCGCCCGAGGAAGTCGGTGATGGTAGCAATGAACCCAAAACCCAAGACGCATATTATGTTCATTGTAGAAGCTGAAAATATAAACAATCTAACTTAATAAAGTAGTAGTAAACTAAACAGAACTTTTTGATGGTCTGGACAAAAATGCAATATAACTCTCACGGCAGATTTCTGAGACTTTGTCTCGCTAGGGATATGTATGTGTAATTTTTATACATTTTTTGGTGATGATGATAGCGTTGATAATGATGATGATGATTGGACAAGTGTATACAAACCCATCCAAGACAAATCCTCACTGGTCACACCAGTTGATGTATCTTTAGAGTTCAATGCATCGATCATTCCAGACATCTGGCCGAAGATGAAGCCATCGGAAATGCAGCACATTGTCAGTCCAGTCGTTATCAAAACCTGGGGGAAGAAAAGAAAGAAACTTATGTTGGCTAAAGCATTGTTGCAAAAACTGACTGGAGTACTGATAATTTATTTCAATTAGAGCGTTGATTATAATATGTGTATGTGTGTGTGTCTAATAGGTTTAATTAAAACGTCAAAGGAATAACGACACACTGATAAGTACTTATTAATTATTATTTATTGCCAAACAGCATTAATTGATCAACACTAGCCATTTGCGGAAAACTTGTAAATATTGATCAGTTACCTAAATATAAATAAAAATGTAATGTTTGTCTGTCGTTACTAAATACTTATCTGATCTGTGAAATCTAGTTTAATAGCCATATCGACAGTAATCAGAAATCATTTAAATTATGAATTTATCTGATAAAATAAGGTACTGTTGGCTTACTATTGAATGTCAAAACATAGCGCCATCTACTGGCCACTTACCCCACCGCTCTGCCTCTCTATTTTAAATCTTTGATACTTATGTGATAATTATTTTAATGAAATGCTTTCAAGGGGAAATTTTGATATACATGCATGTATTATATAAACCTCTGTGAATTACTCTTTATTGGTGAAAACCGTATTAAAATCCGTTGCGTAGCTTAAAAGATGTACGCGTACAAGGCCGGGTAGGTAACATAGACATTATTTTTCTACAACTGATGCTTGAGTTCAAAAAAAAACTCATTCGCATAATAAAATTAAAACCCTTAAAATTTAAGAATTAGAAATTACGCGGACGACGTCGCGGGGTATAGCTAGTAAATAATAAAATTATTGTAAATTAGGAGTTAATTGGACACATACAAAGACGTGGGTAGCGGTTAGTTAATACGACTACTATATAATTGTGATTTAATCCTATATTTAAATTCTAGCCTTTTAATACGATACGAATATATCAACCGCATACATTCTACAGGTTGTCACTTAGTCTTTGATGGAATCACCTATTAGAGGTGCGATATCTGTTAATGAACATATATTTAATTAATTGACATGGAGCTTACATTGTATCTAATTATGAAAATCGAATGTCAATTATTGTACTTTTTTTATGTTACAAGGTGCTAACGAGCAGGCACCCAAGTGCCTACTAGAAGGCTAGCAGATGCGTTGCCGGCCTTTAATGACGAGTTTAGGCCACCGGGAAGTCTCAACGCATTCCATAGCCTGCTGAGCGGCCTTTAATTTCTGGAGCAGATGCACAGTCAGTATCCACGCCTCGGCTCAGTATGACATTACGGGTAGGATACATTGGTCGAAGACCTTGATCTTCGGGCTTTGAGGTATGGGCGACACGAAGACGCGACGAAGCTCTCGAAATGCTGACCTATCCAATTGAATCCTCCTATTTCCTTCTCGAAGTTATTTCTTCCGTGTCGCAGAAGTTGTCCAAGGTAGATGTTGTCTTGAACAAATTTGAAAGGTTTCTCTTCGTCAGCTACAGCTCCAGGTGTATGCGTTTAGCTGAACATAACTTTAGTTTTATCGAGGTTCATTTCAAGGCCAACTCTTTTGGAGGAAACAAATACGTTGTCCTGAAGCTCTGAAGCATGTCTTGAAGAATTTTCAGTGATTTAGCCATAATAACACTATAGTCATCAATTCGCAACTGTGAGATGAATACATAGTTCACGTCTTTTCCAGTCCAGTGTTTTGAAAACGTTTTCGAATGCATTCGTTTTGCAACAGTTTCAGCGAGATTACATCACCCCGTCTTACACCATAATGAAATTGTATACGCACTCTGTGCTAAACACTTCGATATATCGCCAATCGACTCGGCACCGCTACAATGATTCCGAACCAGCCCAGGTCTCGATAGAGTCCAATGCTTTTTCATTATCCATAAATGCCAGGAACAATGGTTCATTGTACTCAGTTGTCATTTGTACAATCTGGCGAACTGTGTGTATATGGTTTATGCTAGCATAAACCTCCTAGATCCAGCCTGTTCCGGTGGCTGAAAGTCGTCGAGTCTTTTTGAAAGATGACCCTTGAGAACAGCTTATAAAGATGATACAGTAGAGATCGGTCTGTAGTTTTTATCACTTTTTATTTAATACGTCGCGTAATGTAACTGTATCAGAAAAACTTGAGTTTTTCTGATACAGTTACATTACGCGACAAGTCCCCTATTACGATTGCCTCTAGCCTTATGTGACGTTACCCTTAAGAGAAAATTATTATTTATTACTATGTACGGTCACGTTTTGAAAGAATTTTTTTTATAGCTGTTAATAAAAAGTTATATGTATGTTACCGGTCAAACCCGATTTTAGGAGGAACTAGTTTCGCCTAGTCCAAATCAGTTCTTCCTACACGCGATAGGACAAATCAATATAGCCTAGGCCAAACTTGTTCATCCTGTTAGTGATAGGTTGAACCAGTTTAGCTTAGGCCGAATCGGTTCAGCCTAGTTAGAATTTATATGCTTTAGGATAAACTGGTACATCCTAGTCGGAACTAATTTCACCTAGTTTGTATACTCTTTAAGCTCCTCAAAGTAAACTGATAAAGGAATAGAAATTTTCCCGGTGGCCTAAACTCGTCATTAAGGGCCGGCAGCGCATCTGCTGGCCTTCTGGTCGTGCAGATGTCCACGGGCGCCTGCAGGCACTTCTGTGCCTGCTGCCTGCTCGTCTGACCCCTTGTAACATAAAAAAAGGACATAGTTTACTGTGAATTGTTATAGTGTATCATTCTTTTTATTTTTTATCATTATCATCTAAATTGGGGTAATTGTTCAATGAAATTAATTCCCTGAATAGCTATTCTTTCAACTTCCAGGGATTAATGTCAATAACTAAATAGTATGTATATATACTAACCATTTGTATAATATACGGATCACAGAATAGTTTCATAAAATGCTTCTCATTTGTTTAAATTTTAAAATCAGTTTATAAGCAATAAAACCGAGATAATTGTCTAAGAATTACTGATTGTTTTTTCAGACTTTATTTAGCGTGCTCAATGAAAATTAATGAGTCAATTCGTAGTCGTGGATTTTATCATTTAAAAATTTTTCAACTTCGTATAATCTATCTTACTAGCTGTATCCCGCAATTTTGTCCGCGTGGGCTACCCTTATCACTTTAGGGTATCAAAAATAGTTAACGACTTATCAAATATGCACAAAAACTTTCATGAGAATTGGTCAAGCCGTTTCGAAGGAGTTTAGCAACAAACACTGACACGAGAATTTTATATTATAATTAGATTGCCGTATTGAAAATAATTATGCTGACATTTCAATCATAGGCGTGTAATATTCATTGAGTTTGTAAAAAATATTTCATATTCATAAAGGCGTAGCAAATTCTGCGACAGTCAGACTCGTTTACTAAGGGCTCCGTACCATAACGTAATACTATACCAGGTTGTTTTAACATTTACTTGTAGAAAAAAACCTTTTGACCTTTCAAAGGTTTTTTATAACTTGACAAAGTCACTGCCATATCTTTTTTCCGATGTAACTCCGCAAGTGTACTTCAGGATATAACTTCGTGCCAATTTCACGCTTCTAGGTCAACGGGAAGTACTCTGTAGGTTTTGATTACCTTTTCGAATGTACTCGCGATGGGAAGGGACCGCAGAACTCAGTATTTACTAATAAATAACTTTATACTTCTATGCTTTTCAGAGAAAAAGGGTCCTGACAGACAGACGGACCACAAAATGATCCTCTGAGAGTTCCGTTTTTCATTTAACGTTAAGGTACGGAACCCTAAAAATGATGTTGAATATAAATTAAATTTCAGTTAAACATAACGTGCCTATTTCCTCTATCCTTCAAAACGCTGTCGTTATTTATTGCCTTGATACACAAAAAAATATATACAAATACGCATATAAATCAGACGTGAGATTAATTATAATATACAATATCAGCCCCGATTTTGCTCGGGTCTCACTTCTTAATAAATACTTAAGAGATTAATTGCTACTTTTATGTCGCTTGTTGACAAAATATCTAACAGACTATTCTCAACGTTGTAAACCTATTAATTAGTATAAATAGGGTATTAAACTCACTTGAAAAAAAATCGAATTCGCCCAACTCGTTTTTATACCGTCCGTGGTCCTCCCTCTACTAGTCGGGCAAATCCGATTTTCATTACGAGAGCTTAAATGCCGTGTTTATAATAATTATGAATAACCACTTACCAAAGTTGAAGTTTAAAAATTATAGACATATTCTAGCTGAATTAACTTTTTTTTTTTATATAACAAGGGGCAAACGAGCAGGCCGTTCACCTAAGTGACTACCGACGCCCATGGACAACTGCAACACCAGAGGGCTCGCAGATGCGTTGCCGGGAGTCGCCTCTATAGTTGGGACCTCGACGTGGTGTCATTCAGGGTCTGCATTTTTATATGGGCAAGAATATTTAATTGTATAAATGCCTTGGTGTTTCAAAAAATAAAGTATCTCAATGAGTGATTATAAAGGGTTCAACAGACGAGGAGTAATCAATATCATAAACAGTGCTTTCAAATGTGGGTACTTGCAAATTAACGTGATTGTTGGGGACTTTTCTTTTCACGAACTCGAAGATACGTAGTAGCAAGAAACTCTAGCAAATATCTATATTAAATAAAATAGGTGACTATAAAACAGACTTTCGCTTTAAGTTAATATGAGGGAGATAATTAATTTTACGATGGTATACTAACTTCACTTATTTGATTAAAATGGCAATATTGAACAACGTCATTAACGCCTTAACGATTTTGTCAGCTGTCAAAGTATCTGTCAGTAGTGCATGTTATCGTTTGTCATATGGAGATTAGAATATAAGGAGGACCATCTTAATGTATTAAAGTGATCGTTAAAATTCGCAAATAAGGGGAGCTCCGCATTAGAATGAGGAAGAGTTTTGAAGGTAATTATTGCTCAAATCATTGCTACATTCATAGCAAGCTGTTCTGTTCTAGAGGGCTATTGGTGAATTCATTCTACACTAGCGCCACTTCTTTGTATCTTCGAACGATAATTTGCTGTTTACAAATGGCCACTTTTACAATTAGCCCCTCATAGAAGATGGTTCTCTATATATTCTAATCTCCCTAGTTTGTCAAGTCTCTCCCTTGCTCTCGGGACAGCGCCAGCTCCGGAAGTGCGCACTGACTGATCCGGTCAAGAGAAAACAACATGGCGGACGGCAATCTGTATGAATCCGGGACACATACCATCGTAAAATTAATTATCTCCGACATACATATAGATAGAAAATGTAGAAACACGCAATAAAACAAAAAAAAAAACTAACACACCCATCAGCTAAGATGCGTTTGAATTATTATGCTCAATATGTGCCGCAATTTTATAATAGATAGCCTCCTAACTAGAATTTTCTTGGTACTTAATTAGATTAAGGGGCGTCCATAAATTAAGTGAGATCAAAAGGAAGAAGGGATATTTAAAATTGGGGGATGCGGTCAATGCTACTTACGATTCCACAATTGTCGGCAAAATCCTCAAATTGATTAGTGTAACACACGTAATTAAAGAACGACCCTTAACCATAGCTTCATTACCCTTAGATAGGTACCTCCGCAAACTATTATCATATTTATGAGTTAAAAATGTCCATCTTATTTTATTTATGCATCTGTATATTGCTTTACTAACAACACATATCACGTTCATAATAAAATTCAAAGTACACCAACCAACACAACCTACCCGACGAATTTCGTAAGTCCTAGGAGTTTTATTGATCGCGTAATCGAATTCGATCCTTATTCCCTTCGCTCTACAGTCTTAATTTGCCGACAAGCTGTTCACACTTTAATTCGGATGGACCTCAAGTCCAAGCGATAAGGTTCACAATGCACTAGCGGTCGCGTTTCCGCGGTCGTACCGCTAGGTGCAATGCTTGCCCTCAAACTGGCGTTTCGTGATCGGCTTCGTCGATTCGTCCAAGACGCCACGCGTTCGGATCCGTTGCTAGAATCAAACAAATACGGATAAAAGAAAATTTTCTCACGAGACGTTTATTTGTGAACATAAACTAACAAAACTTCGCACTTATCAAATCGTAAGTAGCGCTTGTTACGATAACACAAAACTGCGTTGTCTAAGGATGAAAGTTGGAATGCTTTTTTTTGTTTGAACGCGCGAATCTTCGGATCTACTGGATCGATTTGAAAAATTCTTTGAATGCTAGATAGCCCATTTATCGAGGAAGGCTATAGACTATAATTTGTCACGCTAAAATTGAATCTACTTTATTACGTGGATGAAGTCGCGGGTAACAACTAGTATTATATTATAATCTACTTGTTACCTGCGTGTATTTCGTCCGCGTAAAATTAGGTAAAAAAAAATAATTAAATTTTAGCGTGATGATATATAGCCTTTAGCCTTCCTCAATAAATGGGTTATCTAACATTGAAATAATTCTTTTAAATTCGGGGTCATTGTTCCTAAGATTAGAACGTTCAAGTAAACACACAATCTCTTCAGCTTTATATATTAGTAGAGAGACGTTCTTAGACGCATACTTTAAGACATATCGATTATAGCATTCGACATGTGAAAACAAGCATGGTGATGAGTCAAAGAATTTGGAGATTTTTTCACGTACCAAAACCTAATTCGCATTCCGGACTCAGCTTTATATATTAATTAGTAAAAATTAGTAAATTACTATAGATAAACACGTCTGAACGCGTGTGTTAATAAGGGTACAAGAGTTCAGCCTCGGAGATTCACTGCTGTGGATCTTATAGGTTTGGAGATGTTAGGTGGTGGGATGAAAATTAGCCTACTAGCCCATTTAATATCTGAGGAAGCTACGAGTGTTATTCAGAAACATGTATCAACTGACGATACCTTCATTATCTCTTTTGTTATCTAACGTCTTAATTCTCCTCTCCTCACAGTGCTGGCTTGAGATAGGAAAAAGATGGAGCGAGATCTAATTATGACGGTTGGCGAAACTTTGTACGGGAGCGGGAGAGCCGGCAGCGCAGTGGGTCGATAAAACTTATTTAATAACAACACACAGCCCCCGGCTGAGGAAGCCTCGTGCGACGTGATTCGACTCCCCTTAACGTTCCTCAAAGGGAACGATTAGACGTTTAAATTATTTTACTACACATAACAGACTTCCTTTTGTAATATCCAACAAATCAAAGCTTTATTAATAGTTTTATTTGGCTTCAGTCTGTGCTTACTTAATGCCGGGCCCAGACATACATAGCTCCAAAGTTTTTGTACATTTTTATCCTTGTAGTCTACAAAGTACTACAAAAATTTGCGCAGCTACACAAAGTCCCCGGCAACATGATCATTCAAATGAAGTTATGTCTGGCTCCGGCATAATGCAAAGGTAGAAAAAACATATTGGAGCTGAAAGCAAGAAAATATATTAGAGTGGTATCGGAAAATATATTTATTGTAAAGGGGTAATATTCGCCCGATACTACCTAATAACGATCACCCTTTCGCCAGGCTATAACTCGTAACCTAAATTCCAAAAAAGCTTTCAGCAATGCTTTCGAGGATGAATACGTAAAAGCCTCCGCCATATTCGCGCCTTTATTGCACGATCCGTTTTCTTGGTATCGCTTTCGCTGATATAAACAGCGGGAGTAATATATTTTTTGTAGATATATTTTTATTGAGATGGAGAGATAGAAAATTTTCGGAGATTGGCGGATGGTATATGCTTTTTCTGAATGTCCTGATTACACATTGGTTTGAATATTTTTAATGTATTGAAGGCCATTATAGCATGACGAAAGTAGTATCCACTGAAAACCGTAAGACGCTCAGTTAAAATTCGCATGCGAGTTAAACACAGAAAGAGAAAAGTACCAATGAAGTACAAAAAAGATTTGTGGTCCAGGTGTAGTGTTGAATGATCCCCTCTTCTTATCGTGTCTATGACAAAAATTACAGTCTAAAGGTGAGGATTGCTAGGTGTTAATCACTTCTCGAGGGATCCAAAGACATTTGAAGGTGTGGATAGAGTTCGTACAGTAAAAGGAAGACCTTTTCTTTGTAAAAGCAAAACCAGTTCCAGTAATGAGGTGATTAAGAACTCAATACTGCCTCGTCTGTTGCGAACTTGCTTGATTTTCTTTGACTACTTTTTTTTAATCAACGCAAATTGCAATTAAGTCCTCTGACTTACAACTTGGATTAAATCTGTAAGTTATTAAGGTAGGAATCTAGTGGCCAATTCAAATAACGAATCTCGATTTTATTTTAGCCCCATCAATGACCAGATTCTTGGTGTATCATGAAAAAGAATGTATAAAAATAATTTTACACAAATATTCTCTCTCTCACACACACGCACACTCACACGCACGTGCACGCACCCACACATACGCGGCACACACGCACACATACGCACGCACACACGCATATAAGCACACGCACACATACAAGGACATGCACATCCACATCCACACACTCACAAAAACACACTACCCGCATAAATTAAGATGTCTGCATAACGACACAAACCCTATGATGCGGGCTTACCTAGTTTAGGGGTTAGGGTTCTATTGAATTAAATATAAAACTAAAATCTTTATTTAAACAAACATTTCGATGTCTAAGGAAAAGAAACGGAAAAAAAATTGTTTACAGTAAAGCTATGTGAGTATGAATATCATTAAAGAGTAACTTACTGTGTGATAAAGTAAATGGGCGGATGTCTTGAGTGTGTCTGGAAAAAATTATGCAATTTTCATCAACATTTTATATCCCCATCAGAGTTGATGGTTTTCGTCACTTCACATCCTTATTGTGGTTTGTGTGGAACGAGTGTTAGCGGGGGAAAAATAATAAGAAAAAGTTACATTGCTTTACACACAGCAGCGAATACAAAGCTCCAAGCTTACCAGTTGCCACTTATAAAGAGTCGAAGCATTTGCACAGCGTTAGCTTATATATTTATATATTATTTTTTACATTTATATATGTGAATATATTTTTTATTTATAAGTGGATTTGGAATAAGGGTCTCTTTCTTGCTGTTTATCTTTTGTTTTTCTATTGCCAAATAAATTCTTTTTTATTTAATTATGATTCGATATAGTTTATAAATAAATAACACAACAAAACCTGCGTTATAGGTAACAGCCGACCGATACGATTATATTTAAGTATATAAATATATACTTATGTACAGTCGACCAAGAAAGTGGCTTACCGTTTTAAATGACAGCTCCTAGTTGAAGAAAATTTTGCTAAGGGTTGTTGTTAGAAATTAACGTACTGCATAACAAGCAAAAATATGCCCTGTAAATGAAGTGCAAACGACATTCGACCTTAGCGTGGCAAACCAATTTCTTGGTCGACTTTATCGAACCCACTGCCCCCGGAATGGAAGACAGGGTCATTGCTTGTATAATGTAATGTTACTACACTGAGTTACTATGCATTAAGCGTATGGAAAACAAACATTAGAAATACCCGATACTCGTTTAAAATAATATTAAATATTTAAATTTAATTTGTGTTATAACGTGACGTTGACGTTAGTATTTATGCTTGGTTGGTATTTTGCTCCTATATGAAAGATAGTGGATAGAATTCAATTTTTTTTCCTAAGGCACTCAGCCATAATAATGCGTGACGGGGTCCGCTTGTTAGATATAAAGGTGCAATTTATTATAAAAGTTACATAACTTTAATTCCGTTGTTTTCCGCTATCAGTGATACCACAAATGTTCCCATCGGTTATGAAAAAATATTTAAAAATCAGCATTTAGGACCAGGTTCTTTTAAGTAAAACTTTTCGCATGTTTGTGGGACGCGATGTGAGGAATAAGCTGGCGAATGCAGGCGAGAGTATTACGGAAGTGCATCATCGGGCGTGGCGCGAACGGATGTTGAAAGGAAATTTCCTTTTTCTGGACGTTGCGTGTTTGTTGTAGTTTCGAAAAAAAAAAATTTTAATATTAAAGGTATGATTAAATAATTCGTTTAAATTATCGGGAGCGCAGAAGTTAAAGGAGACCTGTTACCCGTCTTGTGTGTCGCAACTATACAAAGTAAGACAGACAGGGGTCTACTTAAAATTGACAGAACGTAATATTGTACTAAGTTCTCGATACATGACCATATTAACTGACCCCTCGTCAATCTGCGATATTTGAGCATCGCCATCAATATCTGCGTTCCTAGTACTCAATGGCCGGTCCAAAGCAATCGATTGATTAAGTTGACACCAAAATTACGGTACTGTAAGTATTGCTGTGCCAAAACCACCCACTGGTGACTTACGTACTACACTGGTGTCTCGTTAGTTTGTAAAAAGGAAAAATCTGCCAGCGATATAATATTCAGGTACATACATATAGATGGAGCTAAAGAAGTTTTGCTTCAGTCGTGTGGTAGCACACTCTGTTTTTAATTACTATCTGCTATGTTCTTACAAGATAAAATACACGGTGGAGAAATAAAGTGTAAAACCAAAGTCCAATGTACACTTTTTCCTCCTTTTCAGTATATAACAATACAGTCAAAGACCCGCCATCTCGGCACGCTTGAAAAGTGTTACAAGTGCACTTCACTTCACTGCAAAACTATTAAGTGAAATATAAATAGAAGCGATTATCGTTTCAAGTGTACTTTGCTCGTGATGGGAAAGGTAAACACTATTGCATACGTTAATTGAATTTGCAAATACTCACGTACTGTGCTTACCTACTCTTGAATTTTTTCGCTCATCACTAAATCAAAAAAAGGAGAATTCATTCTTATCTGTCAGTGTACATAAGCTATATAGATAAAATGGTAGCTTAATCAAGTCGCTGGCATTTGAGTCGATCGCTAGGTTAAGCAAGTCTTACCGCGGCCGGGTGATAGATGGATGACCATTTCCTACACTAGGTTTCTAATATCCGAGCTCCTCCATATATCTGAAGGCATGCAAATCAGTGGATCCCGATGAATGTCATAAGATTGTAGAGATAGTGGGGATGCTGAGGACGACGTTCAAGCTGAACTCGGCCCACAGCAACATACTCTGCAATCAAAAACTTAGAGAGCCTCAATAACTCAACGGTATAAGGTATGGACTGAAATCCGCAAGGTACCCGGTTGAAACCCCACCACCGTTGGGGTATTGTCGCACCCACTCCTAATACAAGTTTTTAATTAAAGCTTAGTAGGAGGGCAAAGGGAATAGGAGACATTCCTAAAAAGTATTCCTAATATTCTTTAAAAAAAATAATTAAGCAGACCCTCAGACTGATCACGCTTTGCAGATGAAGTTGTCCTGTTAGTAACTATATTTCTTTATAAATATTAGCATTATGAAAAATTTCAAAACCGTTCTCTAAATATTTTCTCTCACAGGCTGTTAGAGTTTATTACGTTTACTTAAAGCAGATTTATCCCGAGAGATACATTAGGGCCGAGAAACATCCTTGAGATTTCGCACGGCTTAAGTTTAGGAAATTTGTTTATAAAATGCTGAACTTTCTCTGGCAGTAATTTGAAACTCCATTTCATTACAGTGCCACTGTTCCTCTCTACGTGGATTAAAGCCCTCGTTCCGCCAGTCAAACTAAAACATTTTTTAAATATTCTAGGGGGACTCTGGGACACTCTCACCTCTCTGCTCGGCCAAACCCCACTTTCGTCGCACTGAGCTCATATGCCTAAGGGTTTACAGTGTTATTTACTACCATACACGTTATTACTTATATTTACTTATTCTTGTTAATTTCGATATTTCTCATATGCCAGGTATCTCGTTATCGCTTACATGCTTTTTTTCCGAATCGAACTGAACCAGCTGAATTTTTGTAGAGACCTTTGTTTTAGCTTTACAAATGTTGTCTCAAAGTCACAATACACACCGTTATTGCGTACTTATCTAAGCATATCTATCTTTGATTAAATATCTATTTAAGGTCAAATGTCACAACAATCAATTTTTCTTGATTTTCAGCTAAACGGTAAGTCTTATTATCAATTCGTTTAGGTAAGAATTGTATGTCACATAATTAATTATAAATAATGTACAAATTCTTTTTTCCTAAGAGCCACCGTTTCTGAGATATAAGGATTAGGAAGTTCAAAAAGTTATGACCTGTACTTGTAAATAAAATTGAAGTTTTTGCTCGTAAGAACGAAATTATTTTTTTTTCTTATTGCATATAACTAATACACAGTATCTAAGTTAATATGAATGATAAAAACAGACAGATCTTTATGACCTTTGACCCATAAACAAAGGTCTACACGAAAATTCAGCTGATTCCGTTCGATTACTCGGTTAGCCCCTTTTATCGACATAGACGACTATTACGTGCTAAAGCTAAAAAAGATTGACTACTCTGATAAAACTAGTACAGCAACAGTACGTAATACTCGAACCGCACATGGAGACGTCGCCGGGGCTCGATAGTAGGAAATTACCACGTCGACCCGCGCCGGAAGTCGGGTATCGACAATGGGCGCCAGTGATGAATTGCCCTCCGCTCCAAACACCCCCGGCCTCGTGCGAACTGGGGTATTCAACGCGTCTATCTACCTGTGTATCGATACATATCTTGTATATAAAGGTATATGAAATATGAGAAAAATTTCATTTTGTTTTAAGTAGATGGACCGACTGTCACCGTCTTTGATGTGATCAATAGCTTCTTAAGCCTCAATAGCTCAACGGTATAAGGTATGGACTAAAATCCGCAAGGTGCCCGGTTCGAACCCCACCGCCGTTGGGATATTGTCGTACTCACTCCTAATACAAGCTTTTAGTTTAAGCGTAGTAGGAGGGGCAAAGGGAATATTAGTCATACCTAAAAAGTATTCCTAATATTCATTAAAAAAAAAATTCAGCAAAATTTAGAGTTCATTACGGAACGAGATTGCTTACTGAAGCTATTAGACAGGTGTTGTTTAAAAAGAAAACAATTAGGTGCAATATATTTAAAAGACCGTGTATTTACCGCGCACATTCGCACGAGTGCGGTCTCGCGGCGTCTGTGCACGTATGTAGACAAACGTTTGTTTTGTTTTAAACAAAGCGGCCCTAAAGAGTGCGCTTCACGTGAGAGAGTCAAAGGGAGCCGCGACACTTGACTCTTTGTCGCCTAGAGTTTGGATTCGTTTGTAGTTGCGCGCATAGTTTTCGATATCAACTTGGTGTCAAAATGTTAGTATTTTGAGGTGGATCTCAAAGACTGACGATACCTTTTGTTTGTGCAGATGGGCGTAAAAACTCTGACAAAATTTCAACTGCATTGCGGTCCATGCTACACCAAAGATTGAATATTGCTGGAATTGAAATTGCAGAAGCTGTCTTCTGACTTTGTCATCGGACTACTGAAGTGGTATTAGTGCCTGCAGCGATGTTCGTATGAATATCGTTCTGCCATAAGCTCGAATTATACTTAGTGAGGGAAACCTTGCCGAGTAGTGCTCAGCGCTATATCTGGTTGCAAATGACTCGTCTTCTTGTTAAGGACGCCGATTTAGTTTAATGCCAGTGATACCACGAATGGCATTGGAGTATGTCATAGCAGTAGGTTACTTGTCGGGTCTCACTGGTCGAGACTGCGGACATATGATAGACTGTGTGCCCTGCATTTCTCATAACATCACGCGGCTTGCTGCGTCATATACATATATATGACCAATTATAGTATTGGTTCTTGCGATTGGCTGAAGGACACTCTACGTAAGCTAGCGATACTTACCTCGGTGGGAAACCCTGAGACACAATTGATGCGCTTTCATGGTGCTGTTGTTCTATACATTATTCTTACTGACACTTAACCGTGTCCAACGAGAGATACATATACTATATATTATGGGCATTTAACTATGTCCACCGAGGGATCCAACGACACGCTATGTTAGTGCTTATTTGTGTTTTTTGTGATTTGCCTTTGCGCGTGATGCTTACAATGAGCTGTGTGGAAGTGGAGAGTTTTAATTGATACTTGGAATTGGGAGTTATTCCCTTAATAATTTACATCAGGCTTTGTGCTGCCTTTATAAACACAACTTTTGCGAATGCCAAATTTAATTGCTACGGCTTGAACATGATTGGACTTCAGTCCTAGTATTACAAAACAATCAACATGGGCGGTGGTGGCCCTGTACCTTAAACCTCTTATAGTATGAACCATATAATGGTTCTGATTATAAACCAGTGCTGCAGGCGCACTTAAAATAGAAATTGCCCCGATAGTTGGGATGGACTCAAATTTACGGACGCAGCTTACCGTTAGCAGCGGGTTGTGGTGGTGCTAACCTTTCTTCCCCTTTTATATTTTTTATAGAAGAGAAATATAAATAAGATTGGTAGGAAGCGATTCCCTTGAACTAATCGAGCGATGCGCTCAGGGGTTTTAAGGGATATAAATTAGGCATGAATTATTATTATGAGGTAAAATTCTTTCAGGGTTCGGTTTTTAAAGGGTTAGCAGAGTTATTTTGCGCTCACTTTTATCGATTTCTCTCTCATAGTATTTGCTTTGATTTTTGATTTTTTGATGTTCTGGGAAAATTTGAAATGAAGTTATTTTGTACAATTTTTAAACATTCAGATTGATCTTTTACAGAATTTTCTTTATAGAAGTTCTGTTAAAAAGCTTTATAATTCACGGTGATGCAAGTAAAGAAAGAATTTACTCAGTTTGCAAATTTTTTAATTAAATAAACTTATTCCTCCAAAAACTAAATGTTAATTTTATGCTATGTTTGTGTTGGGTATTATCATATAGAAGTGTAGTTTTTACGCAAAGTAAATAATTATTTAAGTCATTATAATTATATTATAAATGGAAGATAGATAATGTAAAGTGAATAATACTGAATAATTACTGAAAATTTCACGATGTATGTATTTATGTTATCACTCGCATAGGTTCCCAAGAATATAATTAGTAACTTAATAGTTCTCATTTATTTTATTTATTATTTCTATGGTCTGTGTGGTTCCAATTTCATTTCATTCATAAATTTTCAGAGCTTAAAATCGAACAAAGAGAGTATTAGACAAAAAGTCCGTTCAGCAGTTTTAGAAGAGACTAAAAATATAAGAAAAAATATGCCTGTCAGCTTGCATTTTGAAGAACTCTTCGGTGTCACACAATGTCACATTTGGGTGACTCCCTCCTAAACCCGTGGCGTGTGATGCAATTTAGGGATAACCCCTAACTAATTGATGATATATACCCTATATCCTTCCTCGATAAATGGGCTATCTAACACTGAAAGGATTTTTCAAATCGGACCAGTAGTTCTTTAGATTAGGGCGTTCAAGTAAACCAACATACAAACTCTTCAGCTTTATATATTATTTTATATAGATCATAGAATACTAGCTGTTTCCCGCGAATATGTAAAATTAAACTTTCAAATGTTCTGACCCCAAAAATACGTTCTAAATAAAACTATAAACCTTGGTAAAGTTCTTTTTTATACGGTCCGCGGTTTTCGAGATTTTATGTTAGGTGATCTCTCTCTTTTAAATATGTATATAGATAAAGGCCATACAATAACTGTTGTACCAGAACATTTCACGTTTATGGTTAGGTATAGACAATTTACGTCCTTCCCTAGTCAAAAAAGACGCCATTTCAGTGGAAGTTGCTGTATTGGCATCAAATGCACTCGCAAGTGGGGGCAACCCTGACGCCACTACGTCATACTGTTGTTAGGCAAATATTGATTTTGTCCCTGACCTCAGACGTCGAGTGCGTTTTCAATCGATATTGGTACATATTTTGATTTGCTTCTTTATACGCGAGATGTACAGCCTCAACTAGTGTGTAACATCTATAAATAAGACAACGCTTAATTTTATAGATGCTGTAAAATTTATTTTAAGGCTAAGTTAGTGTATATCCTTTCGTTATTAATAATAAATAAAAATAAAACAAAACCGGTCAACGATTGGCCATTTTGGATGGAAACTATAAATAGCAATATCAGGAAGTATAACACAGTGTTTGATCGGCAAACACTAGATCGTCGCAGTCCAGAACGTCGCTACATTAACTGCCCTGTCGGAGGCAGCTACTACGTCCTCCCGCGTGCAGGTGTTAGAGCACGTAGGGCACGACAAAAGATGGGACATCTTTGCAGTTGCACCATGAACAGCTCAGGTTGCTGTTATCTGTGAATCTCTGGACATCAAGCACTTACCCCCCAGTACAGTGGTGGTGGCGTACATGTACAGAGACGTGGATATCCCCGCCGCGTTTTCAGCCACGATCCGCACCTGGTACCACTGCGCGGGAATTAAATCCGCTATTACGAAGGAGTTCGGCTGGTTCAGCATCGACGACGAATAGTGGGTCCACGATGGGTCCAGGAGAGGCTATAAATAATTATATGAATTGTGAGGCATTCTTTGTAATTTTGTTTTTGTTTATATTGTTGATTTGCCTCAAATAAAGCTTTCTTTCCTTCTTCCCTTGTTTCTTTCTCTCTTTCAATAATTTTGTTTTAATAATATGTTAATATTGCTCACCAGCTTGTTCTCGGCCCTTTTCCAAACCTTTCCCCCGTAGTCCCTGTAGTCCACTTCCCAACGAGTTATCTCGCAGCCGTTCTCGTCCCACCCGCTCAGCTGGATGTAGATGTGACTGGAGTTGCTCCAGAACCACTCCGTTGTTGTTGGAGATATTGGAACTGGAATATTAGGAAACATAAGAATCCATTTAAATATTAATGAATGATGAATTACCTTAATATAACTGCTTCTGTTAAAACTCCCATATTAGTTCCTTGTGAATTTAACTTAGATGTAGAGCCCCATTAAGTCAATTATTTTCAGGTGCCCAGTTCCACCTACCATCAAGTACGCTACGCTTGTTTTCTACCTAACTTACACAAGTTAAATAATTATATAGAAAATATTAAGTAATCGATGTACAATTCCGTAGTACATTATTTTGTTCTATCTCGTATGGTTTAGCCAGCGCACGCGACGTAAGCGCACAAAAATGCGTTTATTTACGACATCTCGCTATAAATCATTTTAATTCTTGCCTTTAATCTTCTATAACATAAAGGTATTATACATATGAACCCTCCTATTAAATCACACTATCTATTAAAAAGAACTGCTTCAAAATCCGTTGCGTTGTTTTAAAAATTTAAGCATACATAGGGACAGACAGACAGACAGCGACAGCAACTTTGTTTTATACTGTAGTGATATGCATTCGCACACATCCTCTATGAAAACTATAATTGTAGCAATTTTCATACTCATCCTTAGGCGCAATTTTTATAAAATGGTACGAAAAGTTTTCCCTTATATAGATTTTTAAAGCCAAGCACACTTTCCTTTTAATTATTCTACCGTTAAGTGACTAAGGTAATATTTATTAATTCATATTCTTAGTGGAGCCACGCGTTGGATTAATATTTGATCCCGTCTCTTACTAAATTGGATGAAATTATAACAGTTTCATGTTTAAGTTAGAAACCCTGAACATTTAAACGAGGCCGTAAACGTAACCTGGAATATTCACAGAGTAACCAAACAAAACGTTGCTAACAGATAATATGTCACGTCTTCTTGGAATTGTAAGGTAAATCTGTCTAGATTACTGAGACGTGCTCCCACGAAGATATATGGATTTAAACGCGTTCACTTGTCTCGTAGCAAAGTCGTCAAGAAAGGTCGAAGTTTTCTCGCTATGCGCAACGACTAGAGAAATTTTTTTTGGCGCTACTGTAATAAAACCTTTATAAAAAAAAGCCAAAAGCGTGTCAAGACACGCTTATATAGAAGGGTTCTATATCTGATACGCTATAAACGTATTTGTTGAATAACTTCAAAAGTTGTTGTCAGATTTCGTTCAAAATAATTTTCCTAATTAGCATGTTCTATCGACATGAAAAATTTCAAGTCACTACTGCCAATAGTTTGGAAATGCTAGGGGGGGGGACCACCTTACGGGCAGACGGTCGGACGGACGGAGCGAAATTATATGGGTTCCTTGTAGTACTACGAAATCTTAAAAAATAGTTTGCAAAATGTATTTCAAAATGAACGGAACGGAAGGGAAAGGAACGGAGCGGAGTGGAACGGAACGGGAACAGGAATATTATATGATCATAAATATTCATGCAGCACATAAGTAGTCCAACGTTTGGGCAGGCCATCACCGCTAGTATTTAAATAAAACAGAAATTCTTATATACCCGCATTTCCTCCGAGAGAAATCCCTCGTCAATTTTGTTCAGTATCCTAACTTACTTTTTTGACAATCTAAAAAGTAAATAAGAATATTCCACGTCTGTTAATCCCTCAGGGCTAACCCTTTCGAATAAACCACTTTTCCCTGCAAAGTTATTCAAAATCTTTGCAGACTAGAAAGTTTCCAATGCTCACAAAGTCTGCCTATACAGTTGTCACATAGATATATATGAGTAACATGAAAAACAACTTTGTACAAAACTTCGTAAACATTTAAACCCATTCATAAATTTATGTAACCACCTCACTCATGCCTGGTTTGAATTTGCCTGATTTTCTTAATTTTGACTTTACCGAGTCGCGCGCGACGCTATAACGGTTTTTTTTAGATTTCATCACTGAAAGTGGAAACACTTTGAATTTCACAGGGAATGTAACAAGTTTATATATTTTTTTTTATGTTACAAGGGGGCAGACGAGCAGGCAGCAGGCCATCGCGTAGTCACGTTGGTGCAAGTTTGATTAAAATCGGTTTAGTACTTTAGGTGTCCATTGCGGACAAAGAACGTGATGCGTAATTTACATATTTTAAGATTTATATAAAAACGAAAGGTCACTTATCCTGAAATCTGGAAAATAAAACCGCGGGACGTACAAAGACGAAATTCGGCAAGGGGGTATTCTTATATTGTAACAATTACACTAGCAATAAATGATCTTTTATCTTTATATATAACATACTTTCAACAAGAAGTAAGCGACATTAACGTTAGAAAATATTTTTTTTCTAACACTCTCGGCTTAGAGAATACGCCCCTTCTTGTCTATTGTTTGTAACCCATTATCTCTTACGGAAGAGCATTTCCTCTTATAACACTCAAGAACCGCGATTTGATAGCTGCTAACTGGTAAATTATGAAATTATTTATAAACCAACTGCAGTGATTCTGTAATCGATACCTCCCGCGTAAATTGTCGTAACCCCAAAGTCCCAAGTTGACGGTAGAGCGTTACAAATACGTAAATTGAAATAAAATCGTCATTATATATCACATTTGTGTATACAATTATATATTCAATTATGACGATTACATTATTGTTTACAATATAATTAAAAAGTGACTGTTATATTATTTGGGGTTACAACAACTTACGTGGGAGGTATCGTTTTATCTACATATAACTTAATATTTTGTCATTTTTAACTCTTTTTTAATTAAGGGGCAAACAGGCAGTTTTCTTGGGTCACATGAAAAACTACACTATCTGAGAAATGAGCAATGTGAATGAATGAGCGAATGAAGTCTACGGAGCAACTTGACTTCTTGCCAATATTTAAATAAACTCATTGGACTTTCAAAACGTTAATTGTCATTAATTGGAATTAAATTACAATAAGTGCTCAAGAACGTGTTAAAACACGCTTGTATAGAAGGGTTCCGTATTTAAAAGTTGTATTTGCTAAGTAACTTCAAAAATTATTTTCATGTATTTTAACATGTCCTATCAACATGGCAAATTGCATTCGCCACATCTAATACTTTGGAAATTTTAGGGAGGAGGGGGGCAGGTGTATTGCCTCGCAGTTGGACAGAGCAAAACTATAACGGTTCCGTGTAGGAATACTGAACCCTAAAAAGTTAGCTAGCTTCGTTACAAGGCATCGTTTTCAATATTAGTACTGTCGTCTCATTAAGTGTTAAGTAAATTAATATTTTATTTATATTTACGTTTTATTCAGTCATAACGACTACCTCCTTTCACCCCCTTTTTTCACCTCGACTAAATTAAAAAAGTTTCCTTTAAAATATTTAACGTTGCAAGTTCACGCTGAGGTCGAGTAAATATTAAATTTTATGCCGGGGTTAGACGTCCCAAGATGACAATACGTCGTGAGGGACCGCCTGTTTTACATCCGGTAAAAGCATTTCCTTGTTACACTGTAACAAACTTAATAAAGGGTAACTTTCTAAACTACCCCCTTTGTTCACAGGTTGTCTTTATGCCGGTGCCAGGACATAGCTTCATTTGAATAACCATGTAGTGTATTTTTTTATGTTACAAGGGGAAACGAGCAGTCAGCTAAGTGCCTACCTACGCCCAAGGACATCTGCACGACCAGGAGGCAAGCAGATGAGTTGCCGGCTTTAATGACGAGCCACCCGGAAGTCTCACAAACCGAACGAAACGCGACAACAATACCACCACTTTTGAGGACGGCGTGACCTAATCAGTGGTCGGCATTCGAGTCGATCGCTAAGTTAAGTTGCTCTGGCTGCGACCGGGTGATAGATGGGTGACCTTTTATAGAATAATATTGTATTTTTATTTAATTACTTCAGGTTTGCTTTTAATATTCGTTTTTTCATTTGACTAAGACCACTCTGGAAAAATTGACAACACAACCCTTGAACTTGCCAAACGTTTACAAAGACTAGATATTCCAAAAGTTTCTGAATACCCGTTTCGCATACTTAAAAATATTCTCCATATCCAAAAGTTAATAGCGTTACTTTGCAAAAAGTCATTACCGACAGGAAAAATTACATTATTCCACGGGACTCAATTGAACCAGGCCCGTAACTCGTCGAATGTTTGCGAATTTACAAAGGGGATAAGGAAATCGCTTTATTTTGCCTCTGTGAAATTATACGCGGTCCAATTTATTAATTAAATAGACCTCGCCAGGCAGATGTTTCAAAAGTTTTCAAAGCCCCTTTTTTTGGTTGAAATATTCGGCATAAAAATAATTTTAAAGACTTTAAGTATCCAAAAAAGAAACATTGCTTTCCCCTCATTTAGTAAACATAGGTGAAACTGTAATGATAAATGACACACGTGTATGACATTAAAATTAAATACGCGTAAAACATAGTAAATGGAATTGTAATTCTTGCTTTAACAATCTTGAATTCCTTCGTTTATATTCTATATTTATTATACTTGCTTACGTTATTGTAACGATCACATTATACTGTACCAAATTATACTTAATGACTATTTCTCTAATTTAAAAGTCAATTTTCAATATACGTGCCATATTATATTTCGTTCATTTTTGTTTTTACCCTTCACTTTTATCTTAGTTTTTAAGAAAAATAGGAAAAATTCTTTTTTTTATTTATCGCAAAAATAGCGTCTTTTCAAAATTTACACATTGATTGGCACTCAGAAAATTGTTACATATAAAAAAGTGGGTTGACTGAACTTTGACAAGCGATGGCACCGAAAATTTTGCGGTAAAGAAGTTCAATTGGTATATAATTTTGGCACGAAGCGAAAATTGTCTCGACACTGAATGTCATCAAAGTTGGGCGAAAATTTAATGTGAATTAATTATTTGTTAATTAAGCCACCGGCAGCCGCTCCCCGATTAATTAATAATGGAGTCAATTTAGGCAATTGACAAATTGTCATTTAAAAGAAAACTTAGTCTTCAAACGGCTTACAAAAGAAGGTTTTTGATATGTCAAAAAAATTCATACACACACACGAATATGTATATACATAAATATGTTTACCTATAGTGTCCCACTGCTGGGCAAAGGCCTTAACCCTCTTAAACTATTCTTACCTATTCTGGGCTATTTGAATCTATGTCTATCCCACAAAGGTTTCAAAGTAACTTCGCCCCCCCTTTCTTGGTCAAACCGGACGTCGGCGGCCTTTGGTGGGAGTCCAAAATGTCGTAACATTTGAAGGCCTCTTTTTGGGTCTATTCTCGGCACGTGCCCAGCTCATTCTCACTTCATCATGCATTCTTACCCACATCCCTTACTCACAGTACTGGAACGCAAAATGGCTGGGAACACGGTCAGTTCTTTTAACACCTTTTTAATATATAAAAGAATCAAACTTCCAGGAGTTTCAACGATGCTTACTGACAATTGCACTACCAAAAAGCTATGCCGGCTTTTGGGGAGTTAGTCTTGTAGGGTCCTAAGTCGTATTGGTCCGGTAACACCTAAGCTGGCAACTATTTCCATAGACATTAGATATATTAAAAGAGAAGTCTTCGTCTCTGAGTATTAGTTGGATGCGATTGTTATTGGAAGAGCAACCTATAGCATATCTGTGGAATCATTTCCACTCCTACCCCGGTAATAATTCCTTCATGAAGTTGAAAAACCTCTAAATTTAAGCCAAAGCTATTTATGTTAGGATATGATAGAAAGATAATTAAAATAGAAGTTTATTAAACGTGAGCTACATCGCTGGCAGCAGATAGTTTCTCTATACAACGAAATCGATTAACTTATACAGTACAAATTGAAACCCATTAGAATTCATCCGTCAAACAGTCAATGTTTGGTTAGACGCTTTGATATCGAGGGCCAATTGTGACCCGTTCCGAAACCCTAATGAAAATTCGTGCCGAGATCAAATGGAAATTGGGGGCCTGATCGCAATGTTACGAGTTTATCGCCAATCATCAGAATAGATCGCCGCTTAAA
>JANCMC010046402.1:102972-216301 GCA_024363005.1 Charaxes varanes
AGATCAAATGGAAATTGGGGGCCTGATCGCAATGTTACGAGTTTATCGCCAATCATCAGAATAGATCGCCGCTTAAAGCTGTCTCCTGTGAGGCTTAACCCCGATTGCAAATTAAAAAAAAAAGTATTCTATTTTTGAATTGATTTAAAGGGGTTTCTTTTTTCGAATCATTATATACTTTTACAAAATCTTAGTGTTAAATCTTTTAACTAAGACTGTATATTTTGTACCAAAACCATTAAAATCAGTTGAAATCATCTTTTTCAAAAATGGGTTAAAATGTTAAGACAATTTGTTATTGTCCATGTGTCATTGCATACTGTTATGAAATAGGAATTTTTATTTTTATGTTTTATAGGTTTGTTTTGCGCAAACACCAAACATTTCAAAAATGCAAATTTTTTCGCTATCTCAAGGAATTTGTTATAAATATCCTCATGCGAACTATATATAAAGTAACGTAAATCATGTTATATGTATCATTTTTGCATTACTTTCTAACTGAACGACGCAATGGGCTATCTTCTAAGGTTTTTCAATCTCATATCGGTTTTTTTGCTTGTAAATATGCAAAAAGCAAGTAAGTTTTTCTTTTTAAATATATTCTGCGTTGTCTATAAACCGGTATTAAAAAATTGGTGACTATTTTTATATCTAAATAATTACAGGAATTTTAAGGTTGAGCATAGTCTTTTTCTTTTTTATGTCTGAGAGTCTATCTTTTGTGCCATCTTACAAAAAAGAAAGGGGACCCAATTTGCAAAGACTAAAATATCCAAAATAATATCTGAGCACACATTCATAGTCTATATAATATGTTTTAATTTATGAGGAGTTCATAGCTTAATCATTGGCCAGCATCTGAGCAGAACGCTAAGTTATGTAGCTCTTATCGCGGCCGGGTAATAGATGGGTGACCTATTCTAAAAACTGGTTTTCAAATATCCAGCCTTCTCCGTGCTTCGGAAGGTATGTAAAACAGTAGGTCTCGATTTATGTCACTGGGTGATATTATTCGTAAGATTGTAGGGGATCTTGGGATAACTTCAGGTGGCAGTAGCTCATTTTAACTCGCTCCAGAGCCACATCTTCAATCTAAATGGACCCTGGTATTAGAACGGGTTAACGCTAGGAAGATGTTTTAATTTATATTCGATTTTCAGCAACTCAGGAGATACACCATCGCATCATGTACGGTGATACCATAAGAATTGAAGATGCCCCCTATTACGCGGGCCTTATTGATTGCGGCGCTGTTATCATTTCCGACACTTGGATTTTGACAGCCGGTCACTGTGTACTGAGACCAAAGTGAGCATGAATCCCAACATCGAACGTTTTTTTCTCTCATTTCGTTTTCTCTCCTCTAATCCACTCCTCCACGTTACAACATGTTTGAAACCATCCACTGTCACGAGGAGGATGGTCCCTGATTTTTAGTGGTTATTCCACAGTGAGTGGTTATTCCGTCAGTGAGTTCCACACGCCCAGCCGAGACTGTTTCTCGTATACGAATAACGTGTCGATTGGCGTGCGTAATTGCATTTCCATAAAAAACAAACAATGTGTTGGAAGCCATGTCTTTTAATGATTTAAGGTGTAACTACATACAATTGCGAACGGATACGCCTTAGGGACCTTCAAGAAAAGAGGATATTCATATCTCAAAGGCCAGCAAAGCATCTGCGAGCCCTCTGGTGTTGCAATGGTCCATGGACGTCGGTAGTCCCTTAGGTGAATCACCTGCCTGTTTTTCCCTTGTTTTATTAAAAGAAAGTCAAGTTATCCCGGTTAAAGGACGCGAAGAATCCAACTAACTATAGTAACACCAAATCTCGAAAACCGCGGGACGTATAAAGATGGAATTTGGAAGAAAGTCAGTAGACATCTGCTAAAAATGGATTTTTCGATAGGGCCGGATTAAGGAGTCAGTATATGTATATATACATTAATAAATAAATAAATTTCAGGCCACAGAACCAAAAATACGTTTGGGTGGGCGGCGAGTCTTTTGCCAACAGCCATAAAATTCCATACAGCACAGTGATCAAATATCCCCAATACGGAGAGATAAGTGGAATACCGCTGAACGACATAGCGCTAATAAAGCTCGACACGCCATTGAAATTTACGAAAAAGGTTCAACCAGTAAAACTGCCAAATGCTTTCACGAGAGATGCGAAGGCTGTCGTCGTTGGTAGGGGCAACGATGAGGTATGATTTTTTTAATATTTAATAACATTAAAAAAATGATCAGGTATGTTTTTTTTATATTTAATGACATAAAAAAAATAGAGGTTTTATTAAATTTCGAGTTTGGCTGTAAAGAGTTTTAACGAGAGGATTTACCGTACTTACAGTGAGTTAGTAGCTAAGATATGTATTTTTACGTCATATATTACTTTTCAGACTGGGCTCGCTTCTAGGGTGTTGAAAAAATTAGACCTCATTCGATTAACAACTCAAGAGTGCATCAGTTTGATACCAAAACAGTATCACGCATTCATTTACAGTAATTTGCGTCTCTTTGAATCCATCAACATCTGCGCCAAAAGGGAAGATGATAAACCATCGATTTGCAACGTAAGTTGATAGAATCCTTAGAGGTTTATCTTAAGCAAATGCAATAAATGCACGGTGAGATGGAATTAATTGATTTCGTAATGTGAATAAATAAAAATCTTATAAGTTACTCTTAATAACAACCCCAGCGTCGTAGGTGTTTGAACCGGGTACCTTGCGCATTTCAGTTCGTCTTGAGCTGTTAAGACTTATATTAACCAATAGTGATTCAATAGTGAAACTTCTTCAGTAATTGTAACTAATATTTATATTTCCAGGGGGACTCAGGTGGTCCACTCGTCAGCGGGAACACCTTGGTGGGCTTGGTGTCATATATTGGGTACACTGACTGTCACAGCACACGTTTGGGATTCTATACTAACGTGGTCACTTATGTGCCTTGGATTAAACAGCAAACCGGCCTATAAATAATGAATTTCAATTTACATTAAATTTAATAAAGCATTTATTAAAGGGTTCTGAGCGCATTGTGAAGTAAAATTATTCGAAAACTTATATTTCTTTTTTTAACATACGAATATAGAATATATCAAGGCATAAAATACAGGAAAAAGGAATAAAACAATCAGTGTAATAGTTATTTATTTATTGCTTTTGTAATAAATTAAAACCGATAAAATCGTTAAAAATAATATAAATTTTTCAAAACTGAAAAGATAAAAAAGGTTTTTAATATTTTGTACTTATCGTTTTTACATTTATTTTTTACCATCTGTTATTCGTTTGCTTCGCTGAGCGTAAATTATACCTTCATAATATTTTTCTGTTTATTAAAATAAATAAAAAAAACAACCCTTAATCTATGTTCTATTTTAAGACAAAACAACACCCGAAAAAAAGGGTCTTTATCGTTTCGACGCACTTTTTTCAAGTCGTGTTTATAATCTTTGAAATCAGTAGGTATAAACAAAAAATTATGTAATTCCATTGTAGTCTTCTTCCTCCTAGCGTTATCCCGGTAAAGTACCAGGGTTCGCTTAGATTGCTGAGGACGTGGTTGTGGGCGAGTTAAGATGACCGATTGCCATCTGACATCATCCTCGGAAGCTCCACGATCTCTACAACCTTTCGACGAATATCAAAAAGTGACACTCATCGAGTACCACTGTTTTACGTACCTTCCGAAACACCGTGGAGATCGTATATCAAATATAAACGAATGCTGGAATGGGTCACCCAACTATCGCGCGGTCGCAACAAGATCTACTGGACCTAGTGATCGGCTCAAATTCCGACCACTGATTAGGCCACGACCTACCATGTGTGTATTGTTCGCATGATGCAAAGTAATAACAAAGTAACTCTGATTATATATTTTATGTAATCTGCGTTGTTTTTTTTTTAAATTTTAATTGAGCATTGAATAACAATTTTATTGTAAACAATAAATAATTTAGTCAGTCTACCACTATTCGACCGTCCAATCGCCTTTTCTGTTTACATTATCATGAACATTGGTCCTTCGAGTCGGATATGAGCCATCTCCTTATTGATTGAATTAAAATTGGCCAAGAACGTGTCAAGACACCATTATACAAGGGATCCGTATTGCTCGAGAGTTATTTGTTAAATAAATTCAAAAGTTGGTGTCTTATTTCGGCTTGCGGGCGGTCCTTGCAGGAGTACGGAACCCAAAAAACCACTAAATTTTTTCCAGATTCTGCGAGCGGCTAGTTCTAATTCGCAACAGGCACGCGGACGTGGTGCAGACCATGGCGCAGGGGGTGCTGGAGCTGAAAGAATCGCACGAGGTGGAGCCCGGCATCGAGAACTCCATACAGTATTTCCTAGATCGATTCTACATGAGCCGGATATCTATTCGAATGCTAATCAATCAGCATAGTATGTGTTCTTTTACCTATTACACACACACGCACGCACGCACACACACGCATACGCGCGCACGCATACACATGCACACACACACGCGCGCACCATAGACTCGCGGACCTCTGTTCTTAAGGTAGACGACTTAACGTCTGTGTTATAGGTAACAGACGCCAGTTATAATCATATTTTTTTTATTTTAAAAATACATAGATACATATATAGATTATACACCCAAACTCGAGGCGGGAATCGAACCCACGACCCCACTAGCAGGGTCAATGCTCACTGCGTCTACGGGCCAGTCAAGTTTAAAATACATAGATAAAGAAATTGTGGAATATACTTTTATGAAAAAAAAAGGAACATTATGTGTTATTAACACGTGACATAACAATAAGCAATGTTATCATGGCGTAAAATAACAACGGACAATGATAAGAAAGACGTTTAAACTACAATCAATAGCGGTATGATATTTGCCTGGCGTGTGATAACTGATATCATCGACCACAGTCATCCCATTCACATTATATGTCCAGCCTTAGTTAAAATAAATCTAGGACCCTCTATAATGCCGGAGCCAGACATAAGTTTCATTTGAATGATCATTGCAATGATCACGAAGTGTGGCCGGAGACTTTGTGTGATTATACAAAGTTTTTTACTACTTTATGGACTTCTAGGACAAAAATGTACAAACACTGTGAGCTATGTCTGGCTCGGGCATTAGGGTATAGTGCGTTTAGTCTAAAAATGCGCACTCCTCCACTATATTTACTACGCTTGCTTGTCTGAGTATGTGCAGAGATTATATTTTAAATTTAAACTCAACCACGCACTGCAAGCTCAACTAAACGCCAATCATATTGACGAGCGTTTATTGCGTCTATACACTATTTCGCTTGTAGAGGTGAATACTTTGGAGATGCGTGCATTTTTACGCTGAACGCATTCTTCGTGTATGACATTACGATAACTTTTTTTAATGTTGCACGGGGCAAACGAGCAGGCAACAGGCAGCTAAGTGCTTACTGACGCCCATGGATATGTGCACAACCAGAAGGCATGCAGATGCGTTGCTGGCCTTTAATGACGAGTTTAGGCCACCGGGAAGTCTCACAAAACGAACGAAACGCGACAACAATACCGTCACTTGACGCGACAGCATTTCCGCCACTTCACGTCGATCTCATGTAAGAAAGAGGTACTGGTATCCGGTTCCACTTTACCCTCTTCTTCACTTCACTCTCTTCTTCACTTCACTTTCAAAAGTAGCCTTTCGGTACTTGCGTCTATTAGTACCTATAAAAAACCCAAAACAGTCGTAAAAAAGACTATACTCTATAGAAGAGAAATTTATTATATCATGTTAACAAAACCCATATACAAATATTTCAATTTCAATAATGTTTTTTATGTAGATGCTAAATAGATAAATTTTCAGAATAGTCGTATCTGTTCAATTCGCTTGAAAAATTTGATTTTCATCTGTATAACTGCCAGAATCCAATCTGGTACTAGGATGACGTAACGAACATCGTGATCCCAACGGTGGCCTTCGACCCTGAACGACATCTAAAAAAAAAAAATGAAATAAAAAAACACCTCCTTGTTTTAGAGAATGTCAGAAATACTACGTATACCTATTATTATTTGGAGGAGCTCGTTGCTAAATCAGTGGCCGGCATTTGAGTCGATCGCAACATTAAGCAGTTCTTTCTTCCACCAGGTCAAAGAAAGGTTATCTATTCTAACACTCATTTTTCACACATATCAATTTATAGTCGCAAATAAAGATGAGTCGCTGAAATGTAAGCACATGCACAACTTCCGAGCGACTACAGCAAATTAGATTGCAAAGTTTTATTGTGTTATTCAGTGTTAGGACAATATTTGTATAATAGAAAAGAAATGGAGAAGTGAAAGCGAAAAGGAAATTGAACGGAAACGGAACGGGAACGGGAATGGGAACTGGAACTGGGAATAATGTTATAGGATAATAGAATGTAGTAAATAGTAGGTAAACCAACGTTCGCGCAGGACATCATCTGCCGGATCCGCTAGTCTTAGTATGTAAATTAGGGGGATGAATTTCAACAAAATACCAAACACGTCTTCCATCCATTCTGTTAAAGAAATGCAAATTCTGAAGTGGTTTGGACCAAGGAATTACGTTGTTCTAGACAAACTTTGCCTCTTTATTTCACCCTCTTAATAGTAGACTTTCGGAAAATCCTTTCTTATCGAATACCTACGTCATACAAATAATACACCCACTAACTTTCAGGTCTCCTCGATCAGCGGTTCAGGCTGTGCGTTGATCCGTCAGTCTTTCAGGACGAAGCATATATAGATAAGTAATGTAAATAAATAGCATGTCTATAAATATACCATTGGCACTTTGCTGACTTCTGGTGGTTCTGTGTGCATGTCTTCCACCCTAAAGAACACGGAGGCAGTCGCCTGGGGTATTGGGTATTCTGCGGTGGGTTGGCTGAAGACGGCCTGGTGATATGAGATTTTAATTATCAGTAAGACAAGGCTAACAAGTTATAATTTTTTTCTCTATCAAGGTGATTTCTTGACCGTACAATAAAAATTACTTAAGTCAACTACTTCAGCGAGTGGATCTTCCTTTTTATTTGTGCAATAACTGGTCAGAGCCACTGTGGGTACGCGACCCCGTACTATCCTAGCTGCTTTTGTCACTCCCCCTATACCGTCCGTGGCAGTAGTATCGACACCCTTTTTCTCCTTTCCGTCTAATTAATGTATATCCTTTTATTTATCTCTTTCTTTACTCCTATCTTCTTATTTAATTAGAGGTAGCACCACGCTTGTAGTCCTTTGGAATGCAGTCGAATAGAGCTCGCGCGTCCGGGTACCAGTACCTCTATCTCACATAAGATCACCGTGAAGTGGCGGCAGTGCTGCATAAAGTATTCATAAATTTTCTCTAATTATTAAAGTTGAAATTATTCATCCTAAATTATTAATGGAAGAAAATGCTCGGAAAGTCAGTGTAGTGCTGTGCTTTGGTGGCGGATTCGGTGGTGTAGCTTTCGGGTTGCAGCATTACACCGATTTCCCTCGTATTCATTCGCGGATTAAAGCAAAGTAATTTAGTATTTCAAGTAGTTTAGTAGTTTAGTAATATCTTTATTCGAAAAAATCAGGATGTCTGTCATCGGGGATTTGAAACCCCTATATAATCAAAAAATGAAGTAACCGAATGTAATACTTCTACTTAATTTAGTAAAGTCAACCTTATACAAGCACGAGTTCGCTATAAGTTGCTCCCCTGGGGATTTTAGGGCCCTAATGCTTTCGCTGTATTAGAAAATAATGAGTCCGGTAGAACAATGACCCCATAAAGTATAAAATATTTCCTTTTATCATGAAAATAACAAACATTATATTTAGAAGTATTTGTTTTTTTTTATTTATTTATTTATCAACATAAACTACACTATTAAGAATAAATAATAGCATTATAAAAACTACAAAAGTTTGTCCTTAATGCTAGTACAATTACGTTAAGCTTAAATTATAGATAGAATATGAAGTGGACGTACAGAAGTTAATAAATTATAATTTAAATACTAGGTAGAATTGAGCAAGGTATTAAAATTACATTAAAAATTAAATTAATTTACTTAAAAAATGTTTGTTATATTATACTGTTTATATTGTACTGTTTCCCGCGACTTTGTCCGCGTAAAATTAATCTTGCAAGAGCCCATAGACTTAATTTGGCACTATCGCAAAATTTGTTCTTAGCGGATGTCTACTTAGTATAAACAACCTCCTTGACAAATTTTATCTTTGTCCGTCCCGCGGATTTTAAGCTTTCGTGATAGGGTGACGTTTCGCTTTCAAATTAAAAATACATTTTTTTTTTTAGAACTTAGGCTTTCGTGAGCGGAATTCATATTAATTATTATAAAAACGGTTTTTAAACTCACGCGTATGTTATATCGGGTTTGCCTGACTAGTTTCGAACCCGTCCGGGGTTCTTCCTCATGAGCTCGCTACGAAGCGGTGTCGCTCGATATAACATACGCGTGAGTTTAAAAACAGTTTTTATAATTAATTTAAAAATACATTTCTATTTGTATTTTGATTAAAAATAAAAAAGGTTTTTTTAACATTTATACTAAACAAGTTCGATTTGGGGATATTCAAGAAAGTGCGTACTCATTCCTCAAAGGCCGGCATCGCATCTGCAAGCCCCCCGTTGTTGCAGTTTCCCATGGGCGTCGGTAGTCAATCAAGTGATCTCACCGCTTGCTGCGCTTTTACTCGTAATTTTGGTTTGCTTAGTGACCTACATTTCAAAATGAGTAGTTTTGATGCTTTATTTGTAAGGCATACGTTTCAGAGGCGATTAAACCCCTTTATTGGTCCACTACCATATACCATGCTTTGTCATTGTCTGCAACTTAATGGCTTTTAAAAAATTCCTATTTCGAAATATATTTGTAAGCAACTTAACAAAATACCTATTTGCGTTTAGCTATTAAAGCGACCGAATCAAAAGACTTCCATGTCGTTGAACAAGAAAGCTGCCATCTGGAAAGCACTCCCCAAGCCGTCTCTTAAGTAGGTCAATAATGAAGACATTACTGCCCCGTTCTCGGAAGTTGACGGATGTTTTGTTTAAAATAATATGCATTTTTGATATAAGTCTGTTATTTCATTTAAAGTATTGCTTTACTATACGAAAAATGCTGGCTTGTAAAATGGACACACCATTCTACAAGCACGCTATGTCAATACTAGTGGCACAATAGGAATTATTATTGGCCATGCAATGTTAGTTTTCTTGTAATTCTTTTACCAGAAAGGTCATAAAATATGCAACCGGTTGCATATTTTATTAAGCGCCACCAAGTGTGATACAAGATGTAAAAAGTTGAGTAAAAACAATCAAAATCAAATTGAATGGAGTGCCATTCAGAACTTTGTCGACTTTGTGTGAAAAGGACTGGTTTTGTAGTTTTTTCGTTTTTTTTCATATTAAGGATCAAGCATTTGGAAATTTGCAAACAATTTTCAGATGAACTCATTGTGAAATTTGGTTACGATCGGATCAAAACTCTTTTTTCAACAACAGGATTTCTAAACTTTGATATAAAACTTATACATTTATTTCAGACAACACAATACAAACAATGAAATTAAGTTTAGTAAAAAAGTTTTGGGAAGGCCTAAAAAAATTTGGTTTAAAATATGACGATTTCCCAACAATGATGGGAAATGTTGCTCTTTTGTTGAGGATATTAACTATCAATATATACAAAAGACGCACTAAACGTGAGTATGCTAAGTTATACTACTAGTTAAAGCGGTCGGTCGGTGACTCAAGTAATATCTTCTTAACATCCACATCTGTCCTCTCTAGGTACTAGTACTAGGACTGTCGTATGCCATCTTGGTATTGTTATTTTCACGTTTGCATAAAGAACGTAATATTATTTTTTTCATATTTCTTACAGTGTGATCTAAGTTTTTCTTTTGCTGTCTATATTTTGTTTTATCTTTTGTAATGTCATAAAATTAAATAAATAATAAACTGTGTATCGAAATTACATATAAAACCTATGATTGTAATTGATAGAATCAGGCGTTACTTTGCGGAAATCCATGACATGCATGAGAAACTAAACTACTTTGCTTTCTTACTTTTTCCCTCGTATTCATTCGCGGATTAAAGCAAAGTAGTTTAGTTTCTTATGCACCTATGATTGTTTTTAAGTTTCTAAAAAGGCTCGGAATGACTTCCTATAGTGATGGTATTGCTGCAAAATAAAAGAGATTTTTTTCTAGTGGAATCTCAACTCACTGTTCTTTCAGCTCACCTTTGGTGATTTTTTGCTATCATTGCAGGCATTCCTTTGATATGGTATATACTAACCATCACGGCTGGCGGATGTTATTTCTACGTGTATATCTTCTCCATGATGTGGCAAGTTTTTGTACACTATCCACGCCTCAACGATTTCGCAGGAGCCGCGGTTGCTTTGACTCTTGGTTCATGCACTGTGACGTGCATTACGAAATTTGTTTTTATGAAAATGTATGCGTAAGTATCAAAAATGAACTCACTATTGAGCAAATAAATAGTCCTTTCGTACTGAACTTCGAATTGATTAAATATCGGAAGATAGCATTAAATGGTAACGATCTTTTTAACGGGGATCCAGAAGAATCTGTGGTTTGTAAAAGTTCTGTTCCCACTGCGGTAAACAGGTGACATACTAATAGAAAGAATAGTTTACTTACAGGGTACAAATGGTTTAGAAGCAGTCTTTAAAATATTGCTTGGTCGAAAGAGACCTACTTCAAGTTATACTGTGATGGTTTTAAGTAAAAGTTATTTTATCAAAATAGGTTCCACTAAAAGAAATCCTAATAAAATTTTGTTCTGCATAGATGACAGAGGTTTAAATATTACATAAATAAAGTAGAATTACTAAAAAAATGTCAAATTGTTTAATATTTTAAATAAATAAATATATAGGACTATATGACACACGGACGTCTGTTCCTAAGATACACAACTTAATGCCTGTGTTATAGGTAACAGCCGAGAAAACCTTAAAAACAGCCCTTTTCTTTTTCCCATACAAATGTTTTATATCTAAAATGTAGAGTCAATTTGAACTTCTAGGGGGACGGGAACGGGAACGGGAACGGGATAGGGAACGGGACAGGGAACGGGATAGGGAACGGGAACGAGAACCTGAACGGGGACGATATAGGATAATAGAAGTAAATAGTAAGTAGCCCAACATTTGGGCAGAACATGGTCTGCCGGTCCGCTAGTAATTATATAAAAATAATTTATTACTGAAGAATAAGCAAAAAGTTGACTACTTTATAAACACATAATCGTACAAATTAAAGCATGTAATAGCATACTTGATTACACTTTTATTTTTATCGCTTAAGCAACTGTAATTAACAATTACAAAGTTCAAAGTATTTAAACGGAGCCGCGTTTACACGTATCCGTGACGACTAGTAAAACCCGTTTGAGCTTTTATTTAAAATGTACAATGTAACTTGCCTTTCTTACATTCGTTTAAAATAATTTATTATATCATAATACTGTAACAAACTTTTCTATTACCTAAAATATATACTTAAAGTTAAAATTAAATTAAACACAGTGTTCGACGATTTATCTGAGTAAGAAAAAATGTCTGGTTTAATTAATTAGTCCGTTGTGTCCCTTTGCTGGACAAAGGCCCCCTCCATCTCGGTCTACTTTTCTCTTTCCTGGATCAATATCATTCACAACTTCCCCACAAAGGTATCCAGGAAGGCGCAATATTATCCCACCTTTGCGGGTCCATTCGAGCCGCATGCTCACTCGAGAAATATAAATTCTTTTCTTTTCTTTGGTAAAATATGAATTATTTTAATTTAAATTCAATGTTAAAGTGTTAAATATGAAATAATTAAATAACACAGTAAGGTGAAGCCATAACTTCAGCCTTGGCGTGTTTTTAGTCGTGAGGATTTAATGTAAACGACCTTTTCCGTCGTATTGTATTAAAGTAATAAAATGGTCGATTAAAACAGAGCCATTTTGAGCGATTGGACGATTATTGTTCGTAAACAACGGAGTTAATAAGATTTTAATGAATGTGAATTTGCTTAAGCTCAAACTGTAGCTCAAGGAGGAAATTAATTCAAAGATCGTTCGTTTCATGAAAAGGAAATCTACAGAGCTAATTTTTATATCATGTTATTTTTTATCGTTTGCTTGAACGCGCTAATCTCAGGAACTACTAGTACGATTTAAAAAATTCTTTAGTGTTAGATAGCTCATTTAGCGAGGAACACTATAGGCTATATGCCATCACGCACATCCATACCATATAAATTTTATCAAAATAGGTAAAGCAACTTTTTGTCAAATTGACAAAAATCAAAAAATTCATATACATAGATATAATGTATTTATATACAGATCTTAAATGTATTTATATACAGATCGAAGGTGAGGTTGGCAGATGTCCAAGAACCCTCAAATTCGATTCCGAAAGACCCCTTCGGTTTGACAATTTTCCACTCTAACTTCAAAGAAATACACTATTTGCATCGGCTCATGCATAATTTATTTTATGGATGAATTTTTTTGTCAATGTTGGCTGGCGACAAAAAGTTATTTGATATTTAAACTGATAATCAGTTATTCAAATTCAATACACGGGGACGGAGACGGGGACGGGGACGGGGACGGGGACGGGGACGGGGACGGGGACGGGGCCGGGGCCGGGGACGGGGACGGGGACGGGGGACAAGACTTTTTCGTTTCCCTGGGGTTATCCCGGTCTGGTACCGGGGGTGTCTCGCCTGGAGAGAGTGTGGCTCTTCTATTTATACCAAAAGATAATGACGTTCAATTATGCGCATTATTTTTATATAGATAACAGGTACTTTTTCTTAGGATACACAATATACATAATTACTAGTCGTGCACGCGACTTCGTCCGCGTAAAATTAGGTAAAAAAATATTAGATTCGATTGTAGCGTGATGATATATAGCCTATAGATTAACTCGATATATGGACTATCTAACATTGAAAGGATTGTTCAAACCGGACCATTAGTTCCCGAGATTAGCGCGATCAAGCAAACAAACAAACAAACTTTTCAGCTTTTCAGTGTAGGTATGGGTATGCAATAATGCTGAAATATTCGTTATTATGACATCAAATGGGAGCAAAATTAGTTAATGGTGAAACATTATGGAAGTGTTTGTACTGAAAAAGTTTATTTCGATATAAATTAAAGTTTTTTGTATAAAGAAAACGTAAAACTGTGCAACAATAACGTGGTTAATAACGAATAACAATGCACATATATATTTTGGTCCAGTGTGGTTGTATCTGGTATTCTAGTAATTTCAGTTTTCGTCAACCACCTTCTAGTTCCAGCATAAATTCCATGTTATCAAATAGAAGAAATGATTTCAACTGATAACGACGAATCTATTTAGTCCAAACTTGATTAGTTTCTTGATACGTAATCCAGTCTTTACGTACTTGACTTAACTTGTACAGCTCAATATGATAATAAAGTTCGTTTCAATACTATTGCAACTCATATAATTGCATATGTTGGGTACCCTTTGAAAAAGTACCTGTTATCTCGATACCAATAAGGCGCATAATTTCGTATCATTATCTTTTGGTATAAATAGAAGAAATGTCTTTTGACGGGCACAATTTAAAAAGTACAGTCAAAGCCTAACCATGAACAGCAAAATCATCATACTCTTCGCCACTCTTGCAGTTCTGCTGCTCACGCAGTCTGTCAATTGTGAGGAAGCAAAATCAGGTAAGATTTATCAGAAACATTATAAACTATATTTAATGTTTTAAATTGCCTTAGAAGTAAAAGAAGATTTTTCTTTGTTTTGTTTTCATTTCTAATTCCTACAAACTACACAAACAATTGTTTCAATATGATTTAAAATGGATACACTTTTTTCTCTCCTGTATTTTAACACATTTTTAATTTTTCAGATGAGCTCTACATCATGAACCCAGGCACTCCATTCCAGATCCTATTAGACAGTCCCGACAGCCCCCTCCCTATCGCAGACCGCCAGGTTATCCGCGTCTGCATCTTCAGCAACTGCCAGGCTACGTGCAGGAGTTGGGGATTCATCTTTGGACGTTGTAATATTCAAGCTATTTGCGTTTGCTCTAACAGATAAGCTTCGTATTGAAACTTTGTATCCTAAATGTAAACACTAACTTTATGTTTATCGAGCCAAATACTTTTAAAATAAAACGTTTTATCTTGTATTTTTCATTTCTCATTTGTTGTTTATTTCTAGTATTTCCTTTAATATTAATAAAACTAGTCAAAAAAAATTAAATTTGATAAATTTTACTCATAAGTTGTTGATTTTACCAAATTGAACACATTGCGAGTTCGCTTATTTTAGCATATAGCAGCCTTTTAAAATTTAAAACAAAAATTTGAAATTTTTCAACACTTACTTCTTTATTCCATAGTATATAATATCTTGCAGATTCGATCCTATTTCAATTAAAAAAATAAATGACCAGCTACAAAATAACGTTAAATATAACGTTCTCACAATAATTTAACCAAAAAGAAATTAATTAAACAACGCGTTTAGAAAAACGGGAGAATTCTGTTACGACCGTTGACTGGGTAACAACTATCTAAGTACATTGTGATCAGTGTGATTACGACGCGTGTATACACCAATTTGGTGAGATATAATTACAGTAAATATTTAATAATATTTACGTAGTATCAGGGGATACTACAGTCACTTTGGTGAAGTGCCTGTCTGTTTGCTCTTTCTGATATTAAAAAAAGATACATATATGGTTGAGTGATGTGTTATTATATAAATATTTAGTAATTGTTTGAGAGATCAAATCATAACTTCTCCACTCATACCGCAATGGTTGGCATCTCTCAGTGCAATCAACTGCTTCAACTTCCAAATATTAAAAAAAAGCTCAACATTCCTACTTGTCAGAATGATATAAAAGCTATCGATTACAATAATATCACTAATTACAAACGATTACAACGGCCGGTGCAGGCCTATGAACCGGTCTACCGTTAGCAGATCGCAATTACACATGTAATCGACTGTAATATTTTGTTTTTATAACGCGTCTAGTTTTGTAACTGTTGGTACGGGTTTAAAATAATAACCCTTTTTGTTGGGCTAGTTAAAACCCGTAGTTGAGCAAAATATTTAAAATTATGTTTTTAAATTTTAAAGAAGCAATAAATTTTCACCCGACTTCAAAAAAGTCTTTCGATTGGGTGAACTTTTTTGAACTTTGATTTTGATGATTCTTTTTATTTGAAGGCTTCTCGTGTGGTTCCATTTAATTTGCTCACGACTTCACGCACACCAATACCAAATGATTTATACACACATGTATACACTTTACTATAAAACTGTATCAAAACGTAGTAGACATGACAGCGATAAAAATATTAGTTGTCAAAGATTACAAAGTCATTATTCAAAGAATTGAAATTTTGTATAGAGTATCAAATAGGCATATAGTACGGCTATTATAGATTTGTAGCTTAATTTTTTACTGTACTACTATTTCTAGTAAAATTTAATGCTTAAAATTGCATACTGATGCAATGAGCATGCAATTGAGATGATTTTCCTTACACCTACCTTCCCATAAAATTTACAATAAAAGAGAGCATGGATGCCAACATAAATCATGATTTGTTAATAATATCGAATTAAATGGTCCACCGCTCATGATGGTATTACTCAGATATATCAGGATTTTACTTATTATAAACTAACATAGATTTACGAGTGTACGGTCGTGGTGTTATAATCTAGGTGCACGCGATCCCGTGCTTTATATTTTATTATCTGTGCTCTTTGGGAAATTAAACATGGCGTTTTGGCGGGAAGTGAAATTAAAATGTACTAATGGTTATATTACTTAATTATGATTACCATTAAAGCGTTACGAAAAGTGTGATCGGACGAGGCGAAAGGAAGTTGAGAGGGAGATATAAGCTAGGGAAGATAACAAGAGAAAAAAGACAGAGTTACGTTTCGTATATCTAAGACCCAGTGCATTGTATATAGTTATTATAAGCAATAAAATTGTAATTTGGTTTTAAAGTGCAATTATACATATATAAACATTCACACCGACTGTGCTTAAAAGCACTTGCTATTCATTATTAGTGTCATTACACGGTGGGGTATTGAATCTGGTACCCTTTGGATTTTAGAATGCCGCTACCTTTGAAGTATCGGGTACTATAGTAGAAACGGGTATATATTATATTCACATAATTAACAACGGCACCACGGAAGATGGGTTATGTACAGCCTTCGTACATATATTATTGCGTAGTTAACGCCTAGTAAACTTTAGAATTAAAAAAGTAACCATATTTATAACATATGTTACACGAGACAAACGAGCAGGCAGCAGGCAGCTAGTGCCTACTGACGCCCATGGACATCTGCACGACCACGAGGCCAGCAGATCCGTTGCCGGCCTTTAATGATGAGTTTAGGCCACCGGGTAGTATCACAAACCGAACGAAACGCGACAATAATACCATCACTTGACGTGACAGCATTGCTGCCACTTCACGCCGATGTATATTTTTTTTTTAAATATATATTGCTTAAGTTATCTTAAGCAATATATATTTTTATATAAAATTAGCAACGAAGTCTATATATACAGTCCATCTTAATTTTTGACGAAAATTAGTGAAAACACACTTATATAGAAGAGTTCCGTATTTGAGGTGCCATAACGGTATTTGTTAACCTGCCTAAACACTAAGATGTTTAAATTATCTCATCCCGTTTAAAACTTACGCTTTATCCCTTTTAAAACTTATACTTAATCCCCTTTTGAACCTTACGATTTATGCCTTTTAAAACTTTATTACCTTTTATTATTAACTTAAACTTATTTATAACTTTATTACCTTATATTACCTATACTTAATTCCCCTGTGAAACTTACGCCTTATTCCTTTTAAAACTTACGCCTGTTTAACCGACTTCATATTACCAAGAATGAATATCTCTTGTTAAGGATATCTGTATTTATTTTTAACGATGTGTGTAATTTAAACGAAAACTCTATTTATGTATTTTCCTAGCCATCGATAAAGCCGTTACTAGCGCAGACGGTTTTATTTGCTACTTGTACATAAAAGTAATATAAAACTTTGTTTGTGGATTTAACGATTATTGGAAATCAAACACGACGGTTAATAATTTTTTTGTCTTGTATTTATATTATGTCGAATCGTGGAAAAGGGTGGAAGGTTTATTTATAAATCTATGTACGCTGATAACGTGTTTGTATATTGGTCATATAAATCTTACAATAAAATATTTCTAGACCTAGATTTATTTAATAAAAAAGTGCCTTCTTTCAAGGTGAAACTTAGGAAACAGATACTTTTGCACAGAAGTATTTTAAATTAAAATTAATTTATTTTATTGTTATAATTTCTCTTAAGTTGTTTATCGTATAGGGGAAGCTATATATTTTTTAAGTATGTTGTTTGTTCCCAAATATTAATAAAATAAAAATTAAGATAAAATTCTTCTTTATCAAGCCCTTTTCCCATGATTTGGGGTTGGGTCTCCTCACATGTTGTGTGTTTGTGTGTTTTGGGTTGTCGTTTCTAATACCTGGGCTCTAGGTCTTTGCGGATACATGACCAACGAGCCAAAGGTGAACGACCTCTACCTAAGTTCAGTTATAATTATGTTTTGAAAATAGGAAAGTCTCAAACAAATGTATATTTTATTATATATATAAATATACGGACAACTTAAAGCCAGAGTTATAGGTAATAGACGCCTTTTATATATATTTTTTTGTAGAAATATAAATACATATATATATAGATAATACACCCAGACTCGAGGCGGGAAACGAACCTACGATCCCCGGAAGGGAAGGCAGTGTCACTACCATTGCGCCAAAAGGTCAGTATGTATAAACATAATGGCCCCTTTTAAAACTTTACTTATATAACTTTATTTATATTAATAAGTCAAAGCATTCGTGAAACCAAATTGAAAGCCGTCTTCTGAAAGCTCGCAGATGCGTTGTTAGATATTCAGACATGAATTTCCTTTCTAAATTGTGTCTTTTTTTAAATGTTACTAGCTGATTCCCACAGATCAAACTTTCCTTTACATATCCTTAACATGGCGGAAATGTAACTTCATATCCGACATC
Source organism: Charaxes varanes (assembly GCA_024363005.1). Taxonomy (NCBI): domain Eukaryota; kingdom Metazoa; phylum Arthropoda; class Insecta; order Lepidoptera; family Nymphalidae; genus Charaxes; species Charaxes varanes. Next base: position 121,168 of record JANCMC010046402.1, read on the forward strand.
CGGATAGCACATTGTACACGCACCCTAATTTGGCGGCAAATTTGTAAAGCGTTGTAAATTAGTATATACAAATTGCAGACTTGTTTCTAAGATAAATTCACCTCCTTATCTTAATGCATTTGAATGTGAACAAACAGTCTAGCTAATGTACTAGAGTAGTTGAGGAGATAAGCGATATATTTTATAACTATTTGAGGAACATTCGGGTGTTTGAATTATGGAAGTTTATAACATTATTATCCTACACCGGCTTTTGTTCGCGGCTTGGCACCCGTGTTGCCTACATTTATCTGTATACATATATCAGGGCCTAGGGGCAAATGGACAGGACGTTTACCTTAGTGACTACGCTCATGGAAAACTGTCCTACTAGAAGGAACGCAGATGTTTTGCCAATTTGCACATCTAAAAAAATCAAAAGAAACACCGGACTATTATTTGGAACAAAAAATTCGTTTCGAATCGCACGGTCATTTATCCTTGTACATGTTGCCCGGTGTTTCCACGTCGATAAGAATGAAAAAAAAAACGGTATCAGAATATTATTTCAAATTGTTTAAGTCTTACCCGTTTTAATCTACAAACACGCGCACACACACACGCACACGCTCACACACACGCACACACGCACGCACGCACACGCACACATATATACATATAAAAGCGAAAGGTCACCTATCACGAAATCTCGGAATCCGCGTGACGCACAACGATGAAATTTGGCAAGGGAGTAATTTATAGGTAGTAGATATCTGCTAAAAACGGATTCCTCCGTGTGGCAGATTAACGACGGCTAAGGGCAACTTTTAATTTAAAAAGCTAGTATGCGTACTTATATCAATGCAGCTTTAATGTTTCGGCTTGGGTGCCGTGTTATCCGATATTCCCGCCATATGTAATTAATTTCAGAGATAAGCCCGCCGATGTAATCGATATTAAAATTAATTAGTAATTTACAATGGCCTGTATTCAAAGCTGTTATGAATTTTTATTATTATCTTTATCAAATAAATTGTATTTATAAAAAAACATGTTTTGTATGAATGCCTCGTTAGGTAGATAGATAGATAAATAAATTATTTATTTCACAGAGTTTACTAGAGAAATAAATAATTTTACTTTAAAACTTTGTCCAATATGTTCTACTTGTTGTTACCGGCCACTTCATCCACGTAAAATTAGGTTAAACTTTTTAATGTGATGATATATAGGCTATAGCCTTCCTCTATAAAGGGGCTATCTAACACTGAAAGAACTTTTCAAATCGCACCATTAGTTCCTGTGATTAGCGTATTCAAGTAACTAAACAAACTCTTCAGCTTTATATATTAGTATAGATTATATTTTAGTACTTAATATGCAGAACTGCATTTAATTTATTTAAATTCATGCATAATGAATAAATTAATTAATTATTACAACATAAATTTAATTACAATACATTACAAATAGACGTAATTATTTTACAAAAACTGACTAATTGTTGCGGAATATATTAATTAATAAAATTACAATTTCTGCATGACTAATTGATGAATTTACGTGATCTCAATGAGAATGACTTCATGTTAATATTATTCATGTTTCTAGTTCAAGAATTACAGGCTAGTATAGATTATAACGTAGGATGTAATCTATACTAATACTAGCTGTACCCCCCGACTTCGTTCGCGTGGGCGACCCTTATCACTTAGAGGTTTAAATATATCTTACGACCGATTATGAGACCTACCAAATATGTGCAAAAATTTTCGGCAACAAACAAGAGGTCGGAAGCTGACAGCAGAGTCTTTGGACCCATGGCAGACCAGCACTGGTGGATCGTAGCAATCACCCCAAGCTATTACTGAAATATAAAAGAAAACACTGGCACTATGGGTCTCCCAAAAGAAGTCCAAACAAAAAACGTGAAACTCGCATCATTCTCACTGATCACTTGACTTTGACTTCACTTGGACTTTGATTTGACTTGTTGGACTTTAACTTGATAAGTTGGACTTTGACTTGACATGTTGGACATTGACTTGACTTAACATCACTGTTACAGACACCTCTGACAATTCATCCTCACTTCTATTAGGACTCCCGGAGTGCCATTGTTCTTTATTTTTAAAGCACACCAAAATATTCACAGAATAAATATGATGACACAAATTGAATTTTCCAATCTCAAAACAAGCCCAACGTGTCTAAGGAAGTTTTCACTTCAAAAATAATTGTTACCTTTGGAATTATATAACAATGTCTTACAAAGTTAAGAAAATAAATATAAGGTGGATTTCAGTCATAAAAATTTTGACCTCCCACCCCACCCAGTTACACCCTCCCCCATCTTTAATATACTGACATAATTTATGGATCACGGATTCACACGGAGAAAAGTGTATCAAAATTTTATACCTTTATTCAAATGCATATCTCTAAAAAATACTGAATACTATGATATTAAAAACAGTAAAATAAAATAGTGTTTGAGTCAATTTTGTGGCATGAAAACCCTCAAAAAAATAAGATACTTTTAAATTTGATAATTTTAAATTTGATGTGACAACATAATTAAATTTTTATAAATTTGATGTAAGTCTGGCTTCGCTAAGAAAATTCATTTAAATAGCCTATATTTTAGTGAAATTTCCTTAAAAAAAATTATAGTAAACCAAAATTTTTTAAGTGCTTCTTTTTAGATAAATTCATTTTGCAGGGAGAGAAACAAAAATAAATTATATGTACACTAGGGCGACTCATGCTATGATAGCAAGGAGGAAAATTAAAATGATGGAGTTTGGAATTACCTCTTTACTACCTCTTTAGTTTTTTTCTGTTTTACTACATGGACTATGATATAAAACTTACTGCATAATCTGCCCCATGGAGCTTGGATATACCATTCTTTTTCCAAAAGAGGCATTTTCAAATATCACAAAATAAAAGACTAGAATTTGTAATAACCTTGAAGTAACAATGTTAAAGTATATAAAGTTTTCTTGTATATTTACGCAACAACCAACACTATAATGGTCTAAATATTTTAAGTAATTTCACTAATAAATTTGCCTTCGCCTAATTATAGCTAATTGGAATTTAAATATTTGTGTATATTGCCCTGATCATATTGATAATAGTTTCAAGTTCGTAAGAAAGACTGCGAAATATGTAATAGTAAACAAAATAATCATAATCTAAATAAATTCTGTGACAGATGATTCATTTTTTATTCGTGAGTGATAATAATCGTATTTGAAATTTACTCGTCATGATAAGACTGAAGCAATATTTTATATGAGTCATCAAAAGTTTAGTTTCAATTACTATTATTTACTATTAAATAGCAAATAAATATGTAATATATTAATTCTAGCTCTGTCTCGTTTTTACATTTTTGGTTGTACTTTTAATTAGACGCATCGAAGAGTCCAAGTTACACACCTAATTATTTTGACATTTTACAAGAAGGTTGGGGTTGCCGAAGTCTAAAAATTTTATTACGTATTAATTTTTTTACACAGTATTTCTTTGCAACGTTTTGCGTTACCTAATTAAAATTAAATTCGTAATTATTTGTATACTAGGCCGCTGTTACTAGCAAATGAAATGGCTTCTCGAATTTGTAAACACGGGGCTAGAAGTGTAGAAGTCGCTAGGTAATTGTCGCGAATAACAGGGGTCGTCGACCTCTTGGCCACAAGGACGACACGAAATAACTGTTTATGTAAATATTTAGTAAAACAGGAATGATAGAAACATTATCTTATGACTTTAAAAATCTTAGAGGTTACATAAACGTTACCCAATTTTGACGCTTATGTAACTCACGTTAAGGACTCGTGCTGACAATTTATGAAAACTGACACTTCTATTGAACGTACTAATTTTAAGTATATGAGCTCATCGATATGATCATAAGGGAAGTGACAATGTATATTGTTACCAAGGTCCCCCCTCCCCTCTCCCCAGAAAAATCAAGGTACTGAGTCTATTTAGAAGACTACAGTAATCCCCTTATAACACGGTCGGTTTATTCCACATTAAAGGAAATCGCGTTGTAGAGTCTCGTGCAACGCGCTGGTACGGCACCAAATGCGCATAATAATTCAATATTATAGTATAATATTGAAGCGTTATTGGAGCACCGTGTTATAGGGAGATTTTAGTAACGTTAAAGCAAATCTCACAGATAGAAACGCAAATAGTATTTGATCTGTTTCTACCCTTTCGTTCGCGCTGTAGTCTAGTCAGTATATAAAATACCCCCCCTCCCCCCATGGGTCATTGGCTGACGACGCTTTTGGTTGTTGATACCAGAACTGTTACCCATGATTGCTTACGACTGCGTTGAATTCAACGAAATCTCTTTCCCAATTGTGATGGTTTTAAATTCTCTCTAGAAAATCTTACATTTTATTTATTCATATAAATGATGCAAATGCGTAGTCTTTTATTATATCTATATAGAGCGAAATAACTTGTAGTAGCCGAAAATGAAGAAGTAAAAAAATAAAATTTTAGTTAAATTTAATGGTCTGGGTACAAAAAAAATTAAAAAATGTAAAATTGACTTCAATTGAATATAACTAATTTTTGACAAATAATCAATGAACAATTACAAACGTTTAACGTGGGGGACCTTCGAATTTTTTTGTCAATTGTATGATACGTTCTGCTTCTCGAACGCCACTTAATCTGGCACCGTGAACAGTAGCAAAGTGCCCCGGTACAGTGGCTTCACCAGCAAATAGTAATTTTGGGGGTTCAGCATCGCAAGGCCCTGGTACAGGAGTCCCTAGTTCACATTGGTGGCTAACGGTTGAGCAACAGTTCATGTAGGAATAGGATCCACAGAAATGGGGATCTAAGGCCCATCGAGATCGGAGTAACATTTGTGGATAAGGTAGACAAGGATTGCCGGTAAATCTACGTAGTAGGAGCGTCAATCCCTCGGCGACATCGTTCTCTGGCATTGATTCCATCATTGCAGCTTCTTGCCCCGACAATGTTGCACAAAGAACGTGCTTACTGCCCGGCAATTCGTCAACTGCACAAACGCCTCGAGTCCAATCACATCGGCACAGCAGTTCTTCAGCCGACCAAGCGAATTTTAAATTACCTTCATGACAAACCCAATAAGGCTCTGCATATTCCAAAAATATTTTATCGCTCAAACCATAGCCAAGGTTACATATTGCTTCCAATTTGCACATTGGAAGGGGAGGAGCGAAAATTTTATCAGCTTGACACTTTAAACAGCCCAACGAAATTGTAATAATAACATAATCGGCATAAATTTCTTCACCATCACAACATTTAACTAGTGTTCTTCCCTTACCAGTTTGCCCTGTACCCCAACGTATGACATTAACTGGTTTGTTGTAGCGTATACAATTATCAGGTAACCCTCGGAGTAAGGGAGCTATCACACCGACAAAACCTAATGGCACGCGGACGGTGCCACCTGGCAATTCAATATAGCTCCCATATTGATCAGCACTTACAAGCGATAAGTCGTCACCACATTTATTTCTCAATATATTGCTTAAACCAAACATAACACGAGAAGCGTCATATCTCTGATCTTCGGGAAAGTTGTATAGTTCCTGTTGAATACGTAAACCTATAAAATTCAGCAGTGTGCAATACTGTCTTTCACATCCCAATCGGAATAAGCACGCTGCCTGTTGTTCTATTTGCCGAAACGTATGATAAGCTGTTATTGTTACTGGGAGGTCGATTGCGCGACCCTCGCTCGTGCAAAATAGGCCTCGTGAGGAATCTAAGCGAGGTAACGGTGTTTGCAGCAGTCGATCCTGTGATGCTAGGGTGTATACAGAATTTGGCAGACATGCGCCATAAATCCATTCAGCTCCCATTTCGATTACGGCATCTCCGAGCCAACAGGAATGAATTCGACCACCGGGTCTAGAAATATAACATATTTATGATTAAGTTTTTCTTATTGTCAGAACCTTAAGAGGAATTAGAATGAATTGAATTAAAATGAATTTACATAAGAAATTTTAAAAATTACATGACTTCTCGGACTTTGAAGGTGTATCTATTGGACAATGTGCTTTCAGTTATGTATTCAAATTATTGTTATGTGAAATGATGGAACTGCGTCTAAGGTGGATCTTCCTTTTTATCTGTCCTATAACCGGTTAGATCCACTACGCGTACGCGACTCTGGACTACCCTAGCTGCTGTTGTTCACTGTCTATACCATCCCTTCCCTTTCTTTACCCCTATCTATTTATCTAAGTAGAGGTAGAGCCACGCTTGAAGAGCTGTTCTTCTGGTTGGCCTATGAATTGAGCAGGCGTACCAGTGCCGGGTACCAGTACATCTATCTTACATAAGATCGTCGTGAAGTGGCACCAATGTTATCACGTTAACTGATGCCATTGATAGCAACGAATCTGGGAGCCTCTGGTGGTGCAGATGTCCATGGACGTCGGCAGTCACTTACGTGTTGAATCGCCTGTTAGTATTCCCATTGTAATATTAAAAAAAAAAATATTAAGACATTTGACGAAAATGACCTTTCCTTAGCTTCCAGGACGGCAAAATTTCTTATACCACACTGCGTCAGGCGATGTGCTGCCGATAGACCGGCCATACCTGCGCCTACGATTATAACTCGAGGCTCTTGGCAGTTTGGATTGATGCAACATGCGTCCAAAATACATTGTTGTTCATTTTGACACTTTCCGCTAGCTAAATTCAAAACTGCGGTTCGACATATACTCCTACACCATATACTCGGTAGTGATATTTTAAAGAGACAGCCGGAGTCTCGACCGTTATTAAATTTTGGAACATCGTTCAATATAAAACTTCTAGACCACAAATGTTTTACTCTTGACAATTTCATTTTACATCTAATCAAACAGGCTTGAATTAAATTACGTTACTGAATACGAAATCATACTATTTAATTTTTCACAATACTTTATAATTTACTTACGATGACAGCTACAGATACACAGATTACAGTGACTTCTGCGGTTTCTTCTTTTTAAATTTATTCAGTGGCCATTATAAAGATATGACCATATAGTGGAAAACAGTATTGTAAAGGTCGATTTACATCAGACGAGCGAATGATCTTTATACCCCTACTCTATCAATTTTTTTTTAAATTCAAACAGATGTAGAGCATTCTTTTGTTGTCTTTTTGCGTTTACAAATATTCTAATTCTTATTCTAGAATATTGCTCGTTGTTATTTTAGTGAAAACGCTAAGAACGAGCGTTCATTTACACTTATACATCGAAAACGAATGCTCTCGTTTTTAATTCTAGCCATTTTTGTTTGGTACACAAAAAAAAACCGTAAGAAAAAAAAACAAAATAAAGGTAGTTACATTATTTATTCGTCACATTGGATACATTAAAAGTACAATCAAATCAACACATCACAGGTCAACTTTTCGATATCTACAATAATAACAATTTTAATATCATATGTATTTCTTGGCTAAGTAGACATATATGTATATTCTTTAACTTTTATTATAATATATCTTAGATATAATATATTTAGTATGATTCTATTTTTATAATGTTTATATAATCAAAAATAGGAAAAATATATTGTTAATTTAAATAACATAACCTAGTAACCATTTAAAAATATACATTGAACGTAAGGACAATTAATATCACATATTAATAAATTATCTTTATTTACAATTTTGTATAGCACACAGTAAAATACCTATTAAAGTTTTAAATTAACTATAAAATATATTCTACTACGATTAGGCATTGTGCCTTTTTGCATTACTTGAAAGGAATTCTACATAAAAATATAGTTAGTAAAAGCGAGAAGATTATTATAAAATTGCAACTAAAACCAATAATGAAAGGAGAACGCAATGGAGTTCACAATATGTGAAATTAAATATTAATGATATTTCCATGTATTCAACAGCAAGGGACGAGACACCAGTTGTAGTGCATACATAGAGGAGGGTAGTTGTTCATAAGAGTATAAAAACAGAGACAATCGGTTATGCGGGGCAGTTATGTTACGACTGTTGACTGGGTAACAACTATCTCAGTACATTGCGATCAGTGTGAGTACGGCGCACGAATTTGGTGAGTTATAGTTAAAGTAAATATTTAATAATATTGACGTAGTATCAGTGGATACTACACCAGTTACAGAAACTCTAGGCGAGTACAAGAAAAGGAATACTGATAATATTTACAAAAAGTGGGTAGTTTGGAGTTTTTTAAAGGGACATCAAAATTAATTTTCTGCAAGAACTTCATCGGCCGCGGCCTTAACTTCATTCCAAGATTCCTGGATGTCGCTTTCTTCTGTATAACGCGAGCACACCGCAAGCCTCAGGAAATAAACATCGTCGATCTTGGAAGGAACGAGATGGATTTTACCGCGTCCATTAATACGTCTCAAAAGAGTTTCATTTATATCGTTACTTCCCTTCAATCTGAAGCAGACAAGACCCATGGTCACCTCTTCGAATAGCTCGAACCTCTCGTCTTCCAGACAGAGCTTCTCAAACAGATGAGCCAAAGCGATATGTTTTCTAATATGCTTCTGAAGGTTCTCGATACCGTACAGACGTAGGACGAACCAGAGTTTTAGGGATCGGAAACGCCTGCCAAGGGGTATCTGCCAGTGGCGATAGTCTGGTGCTGACCCTTGTTGGTCGTGTTTCAAATACAAGGGATCAACGTTAAAGGCGTCCACAATCCATCTAGGCTCTTTCAGCCACATGGCGGAACAGTCGAAGTTGACAAGCATCCACTTGTGGGGGTTGAAGTTGAAGGAGTCAGCTTTTTCGATGCCTTTCATTAGATAACGGTATTCTGGACAAATGAACGCAGACCCAGCGTATGCGGCGTCCACGTGCAGCCAAATATCTTTTTCTCTGCAAACGTCTCCAATTTCATCCAATGCGTCGAAAGCACACGAAGAAGTGGTTCCGAGAGTTGCTACGACCTGTAATGAAAATGACATTCTAAATTGTGAAAGTTTTTATAAACCTCTTTTGTAATGTTAATCTATAGAACTTAAACTGGCCCAGGACTTCATTGTTAGCTCAGTCATCTAAGTCGATAAAAGGGGCTAACCCAGGAATGGAACGAAAGCAACTGAATTTTTGCATAGACCTTTGTTTTAACTTTACTAATCTTGTCTCAACAGTCAAAATGGTCACCAGTTATCACACAATAGCAGTGAGTATTGTGACTTTTGAGACAACATTTGTAAAGCCAAAACAAAGGTCTACACAAAAATTTAGCTGCTTCCGTTCGATTCTTCGGCGAAATGCTTAAATGGCTTATGTACTCGTACATACATATACTTTTTGTTGATCTGTTTTTATCGCATGTACCGGAATTATATCATTTAACTTGTAAAAGCCGTTCATAATATATAAATAGGTCAAATGTACAGAGTGTACTCAGATCGTGTATCAGTATTGTATACTGCCTACTTCTCCGATTTCTTCTTTATTACATTTGCAAACCAGGTTGTCTGGTAGAGATCGCTAGTTAGCGATAAAGCCGCCTGATTGTACTGTTCTCCACTATTCATTTACTGTTTTTGTGTACAATAAGGACTATTCATTCATTCATCGTGAACCAACTTTTAAAAAATTAGAACAAATTTATAAATAATTAGCGACTTCCTGGATGCCCTCCAATGGCCGCCGAGGACACAGCAGGCCGAGGAAGAGGTGGCGCGACGATTTAGATGCCTTTGCGGGAAAGTTGTGGATGGGATTGGCCCAGGAAAGAGGAGGGTGGATTAAGAAGGAGGAGGCCTTTGCCCAGCAGTGGGACACAACAGGCTAATAAAAAAAATTGTCTACAGGTAGAATGGATGATTATACTTACTCATTATACGTTCGCAGAGTAGACGTTCAGTCATGAACGTCATAAAATGTATAATAATATTATACATATGACGTTCAAAAGTGCTAATAAATAGAAATGGCAAAAAGCGTGTCAAGACACGCTTATATAGAAGGGTTCCGTATCTGATACGCTATAAACGTATTTGTTAAATAACTTCAAAAGTTGTTATCGGATTTCCTTTAGATAAATTTTCCTAATGAGGTTTTACCATGTTCTATCCACATGGAAAATTTCAAATCTCTACGTCTATTAGTTTGGAAATCCTAGAAGGGACCAGCTTACGGGCAGACAGACGGAAGGACGGACGGACGGACAGAACGAAATTATGAGGGTTCCTTGTAGTACTGCAGAGTCCTAAAAAGTCTATAAGAATAAATGATTTTGACTTCTACTAATTGTGATACAATGGGCAATGTTAGAAGGGTGAACGCACTGACCTACTAACATAAAGAAAGTAAGGTAGTGGAATTGTTCAGAAATTTTGATAAATTGCTTGCAACTTTTACTTAATAGACAGAATTTATTGTTGTTTTTAAAGGAAAATATAACTCAGAAATCCCGAGAGAAGTTTATTGAAGCCAAGACAAGCGAAGATGTAACTAAGTGTGATGTGACAGTCCCCAAGGTCCTTATTGATATATGAAATTTTACTCCTAAGGAAAGGTATAATAGTAAACCATTAGATATGAACAGAGGTAGGGAATAACGTGAAATCTCGTTTGAAATATAGATCAGTCTGGTTAAGAAAGTACCTCTATCCTACGGATAACGACAGCCAAAGAAAACCTACGTTGCTTGCCAAAAAACAAAATTTTGTCAGAGATGAGAAACTAATTTGTAGCTTACAACACTCCTATTATAATAATTCTAGGCAAGACTATATACAGCACTACAAGGACCTTTAATAATCCTCTGATATCCAGACAATGTGATCTCTGAAGGAGTTCTGACACCTAAACCCGAAACTCACCTAACTAACTTTCCCCCACATGACGATAAGATGGCAGAGCTGAAACAAATTTCTTAGCATTCCATGGATTATCTGTGAGGAAGTCGGGTCCATCGCGTTATAGAGGAAAGAACCATAGCAGTGCCTGGAAATTGTGACCCAGGTGTAGGTTTAAGAGCGCTCTTTGTAGTGACCACTAACACTCACCTTCTCTACCACTGTTTTCTCCTCTGCCTAGCCAAATCTAGTATGTTCCTACTAGTGCGGCTTTAGATGTCCTTTCTAATAAATAAGTTATGATAGTTCTTGACTAGCCAAGTAATATCAGTGACAATGATGTCCCGACACAAACTGAACGCGACAACAAATTTGATACGATGTTTAAATTTTGCATAACAAATTGGTCATTGGTCAAGCTAAAATTTTTGGGGTTACAAAACTTAGAGAAAAGGTGGTAGTGGTAATTTAATTTCATTAGAGTCTAAGCGGAAGCTGTTATATATGTTGCTAGTTGGGAAATATCCAGTACATCCTGTCTCTGGAGAAATAGCTTGCTTATAGTTAGACGAGCGGGCAAACAACTCGCTGCGAAGTGAATACTCCCTTTGTAAAATTAGAATATCTTTGTAAAATTAGAATATCTCTTAATCCCTACGAGTATTAACAAAGTATACATAAAAGAGTATTTACAAATATCCTCTAAAACAGTTGGGAACAGTCATTAAGGTCCTGATAATGAAAATCTGAGACAGAGTTTCCTGTTGTAATAATTAAATTTCATGTGTTTTGGTAAAAAAAAAGGTGTTTATTTATATGTCTATATGGACTTCTTTTTGCATAATATTATGCATACTTCTTAGGTATATGTAATCTGCCTGTTTCCCCTCTTACTAAGCTTAAATTAAAACCTTGTATTAGAAGTGGGAGCGACAATACCCCAGCGGTGTCGAGGTTTGACCCTTTGATATTAAATCCTGACAAGTATTCCCGAAAAGTCCTATTACTCTCAAAAAAAGTGTTGGAAAGAATGGGCTGTGTGTCCTTAATCTGGCCCTACCTACCTACCTTGCGGATTTCAGTAAATATTGAGCCACTTGAACCATAAAAGCTACTAGTTGACTCTACTCACCGTCCTGTTGAGTGGTGCAGTGAATTGGATGAGCTGGCACCCCATCTCCCGCGGCCGTGTATGCCAGAGCTTGCACCGTGTAGTTCATGTGGGGCCGTAACGCCAGCAGTAAGGTTTCAACCCCGGCCACGCGTTTGACTTCGGCTCCTGTAGCGATGTTAGAGCCCCCATTACCGCGCGCTTCCCACTCCAGCCAGTCCGCCGCTGCCGACAAACAACTGCCTTCACTCAGTCAGAATTGCTATTGCAGTCACGGTCATAAGTTATTCATCATCATAGTGACAGTGAAAGTCGAAATAAAAAGCAATTTTTCATACTGACCGTGAAAGTCAAAGTCAAGCGCGGTTTATCAAAGTGACAGTGAAAGTCAAAGACAAAGTCAAAGTCAAAAATCGTTTAATACATTGCACAATTCCGCGTTCGTATCATTTATTCCTCTCCCATGAGATTGTCTGGCAGAGATTGCTTTAAGTAATAAAACCGGCTTAAACACAATAATTTCGTTGATTTTTTGAATCGCTCGTATTTTATTTGGTTTGTCTTGTATTGTCTTATATAATAATGTTTGTAGCAAATCACTTATCTATCAAATTTCATATTTACAATTATTTTGTATCAGATATCATTTATGGGTCTTGTAAGGATCTATGGACGTAATTTCTTCATAAAAACTTTTTGGAATCGAATGGAATATTTTTGCTATACATTACGTTATAACATTCTATTTAGTGTAGTGAAGTAAGGTATACGTTTATGAGAAATAAATGGCTAGAGAGAGAGAGAGGGTAAAGAACTATTTTTTAATTATATAGTGACTTAATGGTGATAATGGAAATAGTGGTATTGGAGTTATGGACTAAGACATTCATTTTACCCAAAAGGAATTTTACAGAGTTCACTTATTTTTAGAAAACTTAAAATATAGCTTATAAAATGATATAAATTCTCTAGGTTTAATTTTAAATAATCAGGTTCTAAGAATATTTTTTTTTTTGCTTTTTGTTTATTGATTACTTTCCATACTATTTTATTTTTTATTTTCACATACTGTTTTTTTTTACCTAACAAGAGTTTATTCTTAATAACTCATTTTACGAAGGTACTTTCATACGAAAATTACATAATAAAAAATGATCAAAAAGGCCTTTTAAATTAGGCCATGTTGTCTAATAATACTACAGCAATAGATTTGTACTTTAAAATAAAATATCAAAATAAAGAAAGTTTTACCGTATCTTACTCACTGTGTTCCGGACGGTAAAGCAGTGCTGCGCAAAGTTTTCTGGTACTTTGGAGACTTCAAGGACAAAAATGTACATACCCTTTGCGCTATGCCTGGCTCCGGCATAAGAGCAATACTTGGTTAAAGAATATCTTTCCAAACGGCTGAAAAGATTGCTGATGCTGCTAATGACTCATTTTTTTTATAAATAGTAATAAATGGAACAAATTATCTGTTTAGATATACAGATTGATATTTTTAGATGAATATCATGTTTTACATTTATTTCTACGATCTAGTAAATTTAGTCAATTTGCCGGATGATAGCAAATATAAATCAAGGCTTAATACGCTGACTATGTGTCAACCATTAATTTGAATTTATTAAGTTACGGCTATGCAAAATAACTCATGACGATGTAAATTATTATCTATGATCCGTTTCTGCAATTATCTTTGTTTGTAATTAAGAGTATATAAGTTATTGTTGCAAGAATCTATTATTCAATATGAGATTCTTGCAACAATAACTAACACTATGATAACGTTCTTGGACGCTTTTTATTGTTTTCGAGAAGGTCGTGGCCTAATCAGTGGTCGGCATTTGAGTCGATCGCTAGGTTAAGTAGCTCTTGCTGCGAGGGAATGATAGATGGATAACCCAATCTAACAGTGGTTTATATTTGACATCCGATCTCCTCCGTGTTTCAAATGGAACGTTAAACAGTGGGACCCGATTAATTTCACTGATATTCAGCTGTGAGATTGCAGAGATCGTGGGGGTTCGGAAGATGATATCAGATCGCAATCGGTCATCTTATCTCGCCCCACAGTCATATCCTGGTATTAGACCGGGATAACGCTAGGTAGAGAATATTGGCTTTTAACGCTAAAATTGTTTCAAATTGGAAGAAACACATGGATCAAAATCTTTACTTACCTAGCCTAATTTCTGTGGCTTTCCGATCTAGTATTATTTGGGACTATTTAACGCTGTATTATTCATGTCAAAAGCATTTAAAACAATACACAATTATACAAATTAACTAATACCACACGATATCAATGAAGTAAATTCTCTGTTTTGCTTTTTTTATGTATATAAAAAGAGGCAAATGAGCAGCCGGCTTTCCTTCAAGTGACTACCGACGCCCATGGACAACTGCAACACCAGAGAGACTGCAGATGCTTTGCCGGCCTTTGAGAAATTAGTATGCTCTTTTCTTGAAGGTTACTAAGTCATATCCGTTCGGAAATACCACAACAACTATTGACAATTATCATAACTAATAGAACATATAAGATATATCTTTTTTCCTTTTTCTCAATTATTTGTCTAACGTTAAGCATCAATTATTGAAGGCTTTCTGCAATCATCGCTCATTACCACCCGGATAAGCAATTTGATTTAAATCAAGAAAGCAAAAACAAATATGCTTTAAAAACATTAGGATTCAAGGAAATTGCCCGCCAATTGCTCGTGCGAGCAAAAGTTTAAATCGAAAAATTTCATAAACGTGCTTCTCGTCTATTTGTGTTTGGCGTGAAATCGGAGTTGTAAAATTTTCATAAACTGTTATGTAAGTTTAAAGTTAAATATAGCATAAAGGAAAAAGGATACATATTTTGTATCAATTAAAACAAAATAAATAAATAAATATATACAGGACTATATGACACACGGACGTCTGTTCCTAAGGTAGGCAACTTAAAGCCTGTGTTATGGGTAACAGCCCCCTGTTATACACAAATATATTTACATATAGATAGTACACCCAGACTCGAGGCCATTTCTGTTAAGGTTTTTAAAGCATGTCTTTTTTTCCCATGACAATATGAGTCTTTCTCCTGATGATGTTTCGGTGTCGAAGAGAAACGTGCGTTAAGGCACATTGGAAAATCAGTGTAGTGCTGTACTTTGGTGGCGGATTCGGTGGTTTAGCTTTCGGGTTGCAGCATTGCACCGATTTTCCCTCGTATTCATTCGCGTACTTAAGCAAAGTAGTTTGGTATTCGGTAGACATTCGTTAAGTACGGATTTTTTCGATAGGGTCAGATTAAAGAAGTCTTAGGGCTCTTGCAAGTTTACGCGGATAAAGTCGCGGGAAACAGCTTGTAAACCATATTGTACATGAAATCCTTGAGTGGGCTACATTACTTTCTTTTAAACAAAATTCAGTCTTCGAGTTGTCATAAGGTGCTCCATGAATTTTTATGGCCGTTAAATTTTTAAGTCATAATTCGCTCCTTATCTGTAGAGTACAGTTGGGCACGATATGCGTGTTTCGTTTTAGAAAGTGAAGGAGAAATTAAGTTCGCAATTTCAGTCAGTTTTTTTTGAATAGGTCGGATAAAATATTTGCTCGTAGTAGTATCCACAAATTATTCTCTCATAAATATTACCAAACCAATTCGTGTATCGAATGTATGTCGAATCAATATTAAACCATAGCCTATATATTAGAAACGCTAAAAATTGGTTGATTAAACATTTAGCATGATGATATATGGCCAATAACCTTCCTCACACACTCTTCAACTTTATATATTAAATGTAAGATATTCACGAGCGTCCTTATTTATTATTTCTAAAATAATTCTGTACCCTTTTTCCGGTTCATAGTATTTGTTATTTTGAAGAAAAAAAGAAAGAAAAAGCTTTTATTACATTCAATTAATACTTCATTACATCTATACTTAATATATAAAGTGAACTGAAGAGTTAGTTTGCTCGCTTGAACGCGCTAATCTAAGGAAATACTGGTCCGCTTTGAAAAGTCCTAACAATGTTAGAAAGCCCATTTATCGAGGAAGGCTATAGGCT
This sequence comes from Charaxes varanes, assembly GCA_024363005.1. Taxonomy (NCBI): domain Eukaryota; kingdom Metazoa; phylum Arthropoda; class Insecta; order Lepidoptera; family Nymphalidae; genus Charaxes; species Charaxes varanes. Next base: position 137,176 of record JANCMC010046402.1, read on the forward strand.
ATATATAATCACGCTAAACTGGAATTTATATATTTTCTTACATAATTTAAACGCGGACGAAGTCGCGTGCACAACTAGTAAAATATAATATGTAGATACATAATATAACGCAGTGCTAATCCAATGTTAAGGGAAACCTACTCAGTAACGTTACTGATTTTCAGTAGGTCCCAATTGGTGGCCGACAGCGACTAATGATTCTAATACATTTTATATACATTTTTTTACAAATTCATTTAAAAATATATATATATATATTTTATTTCTAAGTTACATCTAATGTATTAGTGTAATAATTTTTGATATTTTGTTTTTTTCTAAAAAAAATTTACCTTTTTTTGTGGTGCAAGCGATGTATTTAAACCTAATAATGCATGTTAAGTTAGCCTATAAGTGGGGTATACGATGGTGACTTTAATTATTAAGAAATGTAAAATATCTTAATTAAGTTTACATTGTATATCGTGTTGGCTTCCTATAAAAATAAATAAATAATACATACATAATAGTTAGTTATAAGTTATTTGTTATAAAATATATTAATTAATATATAGGTATATATTAGGTATAAATTATATATTACTTTTAAGTTGTAGTAGATTATTATATATGCAACAATACATAGAATTAGGATTAAGTATTCTGTAGAGATGTTTGTGAAAGGTAATAAATAAATAAATAATAAGGAACTGTCGACTTATCTTAAATCTCCACGATTTTATTAAGATTGTGTGTCTGTGCGTAATTGTTGTTTTTCTAACCCACATAATGATGCCGTGACAAGGTCATTGATGAGTCAGTATCTCGAGGTAGGAATCGAACCCACGACCCCCGGAGCAGAAGGCAGGGACACTGCCCACTGCGCCAACGGGCCAGCCAATTATGGTAGCAATAAACGATATTTTATTTATTTTATATATGTAAAATGGACGGTAGTGATTAAAAAATATAAATCTGAATTTACACAATAATAAATTAGTTAGTTGAGTTGAGATGTTAGATACGTTAGATACGCACGTCTGAGGACAGAGTAAACTATATCCAGCTTACATCCAATTTACTTAATGCGTACCAACATACATAGATTGTTATGTTTATTATCTCTAGGAGTCCGTATATACGGGTTTAATTAATTCCGTTGACGTATTGTGCCTGTGCTGATATTTCTACAAATATTGTCTTTCATTGATAATATTATCTTTTTAAATGACTTGTATAACAAAAGGCTTAATTATAATTTCTCTTGTGTCACAGTTTTCAGTTTTCTTTATTGAAAATATTATTCTTTACATGACCGTTATAAGCAGAAGGATTTAATGATTTATTTTTTATTACAATTCGTTTTCATCGTCGTTTTTGTACTCTCCAATAACATATTTTTCTTTAACAATTTTTTTTTTTTTTTTTCTAAAAAACGTTTATATATTTTTCTTTTCTCATATTTTTCTCCGTTGACTTAACTTGTTTTATGTCTACAAACATATTTTTCTTTATTGATAATATTTGTATTTTATAAAGATAACTTTTATTTTTTTTCCTATTTTGTATCTCCGTTGACTTGCGTGTTTTTTATTTTATTTTTTTTTGTCCGGTTGTTGGTCTTTTTCTTCGGAAAGATTTATCTTCGTTACGATTGATGCGATTTTTTCGAAAGATAAAGCAATCTTTGTAGGCATTGTTCTTTTATTCTAGACATATTTTGAGCAAGAAGGTTCAATAAGTAGATAATAATACCTTAATAACACACGTCAATTTGCAGGCGTCAGAGAATCAGTAGGTGTACTGATGTAGGTGTACTGAACATGGTGATGTTACCTCTTGACTGGAATCCATTTTGGATGGAAACGTATCAGGGTTTTGAAGTGTCAGACGATACTTTATTGTACTCCTATCACCTTACGTTACAAACTTTAGTGAGAAACTCTATACTGGCTAATCTATCATAGTTAAAACTTATTTAACTAACTTTACCGACGAAACTCGATTAAGGAAGTTCGACTGAAATGTAGCAATCTATATCTAACTTGCGGAGTACGGTAGGTGTTTTTATATATTTACTGGCTCTTTCTCGTGACTTTGTCTACGTAAAATTAAACTTGCAAGACCGCTTAGATCTCCTTAATCAAGTTCTATCTATGAATCCGTTCTTAGTGCATGTCTACTAACTATTAAATATACCTCCTGATCAAATTTCATCTTCGTACGTCTCGTTTTCGAGATTTTTTGGATTGGTTTTTTATATTTATGGAATTGATGAATTGAATTGTCACATATAATTGTCTTTCCAGGCCAAACTTTACGTTTAGTTGGATGGTGAAAGGAAAATAGTTTTTTAACTGACAGCGATAAAATTAAATTTTATTAATGTCTGACAGATTTTCTAATGAAATAAGATTATTGTTTTTTGTGTGCATACGAGTGTGTGGATGTGAGGAGGTCGTGGCCTAATCAGTGGTCGGCAATAGAGTCGATCGCTAAGTTAAGTTGCTGTGGGTGCGACCGGGTGATAGATGGGTGACCCATCCTAGCACTGGTTTATATTTGATATCCTCAAAGTTATTCCGAGACACGACGATTATAGAGGTGTACTCAAAGCATACTCGCTCGCGGCAATCGCTTTCTTCACGAAGCGACTAACTGCGTCGTCCGCGTGGTCTGTGTAGTAGACGCAATCCTTCGTGTGACTAGAGATTGCAACTACCGCGTGCGCCACGCTGTCATGGATGGGCATCTTCTTCTGCACGCAACGGATGATGATGACCCGCTCGAAGTATAGACCCTGCGACTCGTGTACTGTATGAATGCGAGACCCCTCTTCCCCGCCGTACCCTCCGCCGCCCTAGTTCACCTTTTCTGCCTGGGTGAACGTTAGTCGTGCCACTATTGTAAGATTTTTCTGTATTCCTTCAATGGTTAACGATTTTATCTGGATTTTATGTGTGCGAAGCCTTACTCTCTGATATTGTAAATTAATACCACCGGTACCAGCATGTTCTAAATTAAACACGGGAAATTAATTATATTTCATAGATTGTCATTGATTTTATATGACACTGACCTTCATAACGTTCCGTTTTATGTATCGAATAAAATATTACTACATCTGTCAGCCCAATTAGATGTCTCTAAAGAAAATCGGGTATTTGTTTGTTATCACCATTTCACAATAATTCAGTCAAATAATCCTTTACAATCATAATAAGACTTTTGAAGGAGTTAACCTTCAATAAAGGTTATAAAATTTAAGGACATCTTTGGAATATCACAGGGAAGTTTATTATAAAAGCGAACAACGTTGCACATTAATGTGGAGTTGATTTTACGAAGCCTAGTTGTTTGCATTATGAGTCGATTTTTATTTCTAAGATTTCTAGCAACAATATAATCTACTCTTTTAAATTTATGTATATTCAAAGGTACCAAAAAGGTGCTGAAGACACCTTTGGATATATATTTTCAAAAACCAGTAAGTCAAACGTCAAACCAGTAAGTAAAGAACGAAACTCCCGCTCTAATAAATATTTTGTACCCGCATTTGCGAGGCTTGCTATTCAAATTCATTTATTTGCTTGATTGCGAGTTATATACATAGATTTTTACATAATTGCAACATCTCCAAAATCTACCATTAACAGGTGTGCAAATATTAATTTAAAATGTCATATTATAATTAATTTATCATTATTAAAACTAAAATACATCATTTCATTATTATACATAGCATCAGTCATTTATTATAAAGTTCGTCCATTCTATAAAAAGTTTTATGTATTTAAATAATTCATTTTTCAATTTATTTATATTACGGATATCTGTCGGATTATTTTCGGTTATTTATTATAAATTCTACGTGCCATTACACATACGCTTTGGTTCACGAGTGAAGTTTTGTTGGGAGGACAACTGAGCTTGTCATTATTCCGTTGGCTTTGAAGCCTCCGAAACAAACTTTCATTTTTTCGTACAAATAATATTAATAATAAAAGCATTTTATTTCTAAAAATTAAATTTTACAAAAATGTTAATTTTTATATATAAATAATAGTTTATAATAAAAATATTTAATTAAATTTTACAATAAATTATAATGGTCGTGAAATTTCAAATAATAGTAATAATAAAATAGTTCATTGTTTGTCACTGTGTCAGTCGTTTATATTAATTTATTAAATTTCATTTATATTTCTTACTTAATGATTTGAGAACCCCCTTCAAGGGTAAAGGTTCACCCAAGTTTCGCGGTTTCCAGCCGACTTCACCCATTGGTTACCAGCTATCCAGGATACATTTAACCTAACGATTCTCCAATATATCTCAGGCACCCCCACCACATTAGCGCTACCTTCAAACATTCTAAGCAATGGCGAGCTTGAGACGTTTATTTGTGTTTATTTGCTTACGTTTTTTTATCCTTAGAAATTTGTTACTTACTAAGTTCTATGCTTGACGACCTTTGCCTCTGCTTTAACCACAAATTTCAAAACATTAAAAATAATTACCATAAGTATGTCTCAATTTATAAAAAAACAGTTACATATTTTTTTTATTTAGCTGTGCCCGCGACCTTATCTGCGTAAAATTGTATATTATTTTTTTAAATTTGCGTACCATAGGCTTTTAAAACTATAATCAAACGGTCATCAGCTCTTACAAACCGAACCAAACATGACAGCAATAGATAGCATCACTTTTTTATATATATCTGGAAAATGCGTTTAGAATGTAAAAATGTTGTTGCAAAATTAAAAAAAAAAAAAAACGTTTCCGTACACATATTATAAATTGATAGAAAGATACGCTCCTGTAACAGAATCAGACATTCATTCCGAACTCGACGCCCAATCAAAATGGTATAACTGGCGAAAATACATCGGAAATCCTTTAGCAAATTAAACCACACGGTGCTAACGACGTGTCCCTTATTACGATAGGCGTAGAGTCGAAAATATGATGCATCAAATAGTGGGTAAAATTTATACGCGGTGAATTAGATCGTATTTCGAAGGGAATAAGGGCGATATTTTCCCGTAAAATCACGGTGTACAGTTCGTCATTAAGCGCCGTGCAAACACGGATAGAGAACAAACAAACAGACAAGCTGTTGTAATCCCTCTGCACACGGCGGTACGTTAAAGGTGCCTTTACTATGATTGATTTTAACTCGTTTACCGGTTGCTGTTTGCGATTATTTCGCCGGTTCGGGTAGTGTTACTGAAGAGGGCGCAGCTTAATCAGTGGCCGGCATTTGAGGCGATCGCTCGGTTAAGTAGCTCTTACTGCGGCCGGGTGATGGATGGGTGACCAATTCCAACACAGGTTTTGAAATATCCGACTTTCTCCGTGTTTCGGAAGGCACGTAAAACTGGGTTCCGATTAATGTCACTAAGTGATATTAGTCGTAAGATTGTGGAGTATATAATATTTATATATACATATGTATGTATATGTAAAAATGAATCCTTATTTCCTTTGGTCACGACATTAAGCGTAAACGGCTGGACCGATTTGGCTAAATCATTTTTTATTGCATTTGTTATTGTCAGGAGAAGGTTCTTATGAATGAAATATTTAAAAAATTGCACGGAAAATTTATATATATGTAAGAATACTTAACTAACATACTAAGTTATTTCTAATGTAACCATAGCGTTTTTCACAATGTTAACTTTTGAGGGAAAGGTTCTCTAACTATCTAAAGAAGGATCTGACAGAGAAAGATGACGGATCTGATTATTTGCCTTCGCTTTTCTTTTATTTTTCCTATTGCTCAAAAATCAATATAGTTTTTATTATAACTTTTTTTTTGTTGGTAAGGTTCATACGCAAACATCTCGAATTTTATTTCTAATTTTAGTTTGATTTAATTTCCCGTTCTTAAAATAGTGCAAGCAAGAGTCATATGTTTTTTGGAGTGTTACCATAAGTCATATATTGAAGTTATTACTCGGAGCATTGTTTTAGTAACGTTCTGTTATATGATCTTAATAAATAAACAATAAAAAAAAAACACAAAGGGACCGGGATCGGAACGCAGACAGGAATAATTTTAGAGGATGATCACTATAAAGAGCGCGCTCCTAAACCTACACCTGGGTCACTAGTCCCGGGCACTGCTATGGTTCCTTCCTCTGCAACGCGATGGACCCGGCACCCGCACGGTAAATCCATGGAATGCTATAACACAGGCATTAAGTTGTCTACCTTAGGAACAGACGTCCGTGTGTCATATAGTCCTGTATATATTTATTATTTAATTATTTTTCCCAAAAACCTTTACATTTCCGCTAATATTTCAAAATGCAAATCATTACGTGGACGAAGTCATGAACAACAGTTTATAGAAGCCTGTATTTCTTCAATAACTCAACGGTAGGAAGACTGGTCTTAAATCCGTAAGGTAACCGGTTCCACCGGCTCAATTCTCGGGTAGGCAAAGTTTTTGAACACGTCCTGCATTTTTGATTTCGAAAATTTAAGAAAAAAAAGTATAGAAATGTTTAATGCCAGATTGATACGTTTTAATAAATTTTAAATAAAAAGTTGATTATTTTTTAAGTTTTTACTTTAGAATTGTTTCATTTTATTACGGAGATCCTGTGTCTACTTTCAAGCTCCATCATCAGACCCTGAATGCCATCTGAAGGCAAAATACTCGTCAGGACGAATCGATGGAATTATGTCGTTTAATGATGGAGTTCCTATTGTAATAAAACACAGATAGAGGTAGTAACAATTGTTCAATCACTCAGCACTACTTATTTTAATAGTTTAGGAAATACTTATCTTATTTTAATATACGAGTTCGACTCTTGTCAACCGACCACCAAAAGCGCGCCAACACAAGTCAACTGTCATCTTGACAATCTCCATAGACATAGATCTTATGCTATCTTTATAGATGAAGTTTAACGTCACATATTAATACTTTTTATAAATAAAATTTATATAATAAAAACAATTCTCCCTTGAATAGAATATCCAGAAACTTTAATAATGTTTTTAAAAGTGCTGAGATGGATATTCGGTGCGACAGCATTTGCACTTTCCGAAATCATTTTAAGTGAGGCCACTTTCCGTATTAACAATTTTGGATTATATTCATAATGTTATAGTTCTTGCCCCGATTTTTGTTTTTATTTTTTTGTTGTCTGTTTTGTTTCTGCTTCTATATTTTAGTCTGTAAACTTGCTACTACAAATTCATTTCAATTGGTGTCATTTATAATTGCAGTCGCATTTATAATGTAAATTTAATTTAAGTTTCTAATTGTTTAGTATGTAATGTAATCTGTGTTAATGACCTAATAAATAAAATAAAAATTAATTTGACTGAAAATTATTAAACCTAACACTATGGCCACCCTTCAAGCTCCTTCATGAGATCAGCTCCATGTCATCGTATAATCATCCGATATACATATGTGTGCAAAATTTCAGCTCATTCGATATATCGAATCGAAAGATATCTGCTCTAAAATTGAATTTTAAGATTCCATCCGAACAAACATACGTTGCAAGTTAAATAAAAGTTTTTAACAAAAGCCAGTGATTTTGGCATTAATATCAATACGGTTTTGTTAAGTATTTCACAATGAAAAAGGCCGAAACACTTGAGGTCGTTCGTCCTACGATTGTATAAGTATGGGTAAAGGTAAGGCCGTCATGTGTAAAGTACCTCCGCACACTCGATATTAACATATTTTTTAAATGTTAATTTATTCTCCACGGGCTAAAGGCCGTACAAATTCTTCTTTATTATCTTCTTCGTTATATTTTTTTCCACTGTTTTCCGTTACATTATTCTCCTATATCTTTCTTCTTATATATTCCTTCCAGTTTCTTATCGGGCCTCTTCTTTGAGGCAGCCTGCGATGTTAATATTATCACTAGGGGTGATGAGAACTCAACTTATCATCAGGATTTGTTTTATTGAATCTAGCAACTGCAGCTAATAAAGCATCACGATGTATTGAATTTGACAAACGTAATTCTATTTTGCACTTTTGACTATTTGTGACTTTGTTGCACCGAAAATGCGATATGTTTTTATACGCAAAAAAGGTTTTTGGACGAATTTCGACTAGCCGGCGATCTCTAGTAATATTTAATTATTGTGTACTGTTAGTATAATCGAAAGTGAATGCTGTCACTAAGTCAATACTAGTTGCGGTAAAACAAATATTAGTTTACGTATTTAAATTTCCAATGTGCTGGCAAATGACTTTTACTTTTTTTGGCGTCTCTTTAGATGTAAGAATGTCAATAAAATGCATATAAAATTTTCTTCAATATCTATAACTGTTTCTGAATAGGTAGATAATAATTGCATTATTATTTAATCCACTAAAAAGATTAATAAGAACGTCTTAAATAATTTATCCAATATAGATGACTAGATCTTTACAGATTTTCTAAATCTATCTATCAGCCCTTCATCGCCCACAGCTGGGCATAAGTCTCCCTTTGTTTTTGCCACTCTTCTCTATCTCTCGCAAACCGCATCAAGCCACTTCTCTTTTGATGTCGTCAACCCGGATTTCTCCAACCCAATCCAGGCCACCACTCAGTGGCTTGATTACACGACCAGCCATCACCGCGTTATGCAAAATGCACTAAATGCATCGACATTATTAACATAGAACAATTTAATAATAACTGAACGATAAAATAAGTATTCCAGACGCGTGCGTTCCTGATTAAAACTCGCGGTTCTACGGCGAACACTGCGAAGTCCGTTGAACAATAACCAACGAGACTTATTCTGAACAATGGTCACAGAAACGATAGGAATCGCCAATTCGATGTTGACGTAGAATCCTTGACAACCGCGACTATTGTCGTGAACACACGCTAGAACGCATTTGTAGAGCATATTATATTTAAACAACAACAAAGCATAAAAACCTGAAGTCAGTGACCCTAATTCCGATATATTTCTTTAAGTGCCCTTGCAAAACTACTGGTATCGGTCGTATTATATAATAAATATGTATGTCACCGCAAAAGTATTAAAATGTAAATATTTTTTCATCACTTCTGCTCAAAAAAGTTTAATCGGCATTGAGGGATAGCGGGTGCAAAAAAAAACTTTCGGTTCCCATAGGATTTTCTGTATCTATTTTCTGATTGGACCGCGTGTATGCTTCTGCACTTCTCTTATATTTATTTCACGATATGTCAAAATGTATGTAATATAAATACTTAATTTTTCTAAAATTATTTGTTTTATTTTCACATTCAATCCGATGTCAGAAGGTATGTAGGTACTGGTAGTTTTTCTCATAGTTGTGGTAAAAAAACGACGTGCATGTACAATTTTGTTCTCGGATGGCGTATTTAAAATTCCTCGTTACACTCAGGATTCTACTTTAGAATCCTTCGCTTCGCTCTGAATTGAAAATCACAACCTCGGGGAATATAATTTTGTAGTAGCCCCAAGTAATACGAACAGCTATTTAATGCTTACAATGGCAGAAAGTAAAAACGATAATCGAGATTTTAAATAAATATACACACCCTGATATATAATACCAACTAGTAGACAAAACATATATGCTTAGAATAAATATGAAATAAGCCAAAGTACAGATCCCATATTAACATAATACGTAATTATGACATAACTTCAATCTGCCTTAGTGTGACATGTGTGTACCTTATACAACATCCGTTACCAAGTTACAGTTTTTTTTTTTTTATGTTACAAGGGGGCAGACGAGCAGGCAGCAGGCACCGAAGTGCCTACCGGCGCCCATGGACAACCCCCAGATTTTGGAACATTCTTCATTGGTGCTCCGCTCCTATTGGTCTAAGCGTGATTATATATAGCCTATAGCTTTCCTATATAAACGGGCTATCTAACACTGAAATATTTTTCAATTCGGACCAGTAGTTCCTGAGATTGGCGCGTTCAAGCAAAAAAACTCTTCAGCTTTATTATATTAGTATAGATGTATAGTCGACCGAGAAATTTCTTTGCCACGCTAAGGTCGAATATCGTTTGCATTTCAATTAGTTAAAAGGCTCATTTTTGCTTGTTATTATGCATTACGTTCATTTCTAAGAATAACCCTCAGCAATTTTTTTTTAAGTGGGAGCCGTTACCCAAAATGGTAAAGCACTATCTTGGTCGACTAAGCTTAGGCTAGATTTTACTACGCCTTGAATGCTGAATTATTAAAATTGATTTGAATTGTATGCATTAAAAATTTTCCAAATTATTTCTACAAATGTTTTCTTAGTCGATGCTATCAGTCTAGATGCTAAAACTGTAGCCCCGTGGCTAGCTAGGATCTTTTTTTATAAAGGATATCATATTGTAATTTGAGACATCTCATATATTAAAGCTAAGCCGAACATTATAGACAAGATAGCTGTGAATAACCACACTCTGAGTTATTGGATTGCGCAAAATACAATAACCGTTAATGGATTCGACGGAGAGTAGTTACTAGTAGCAGCGGAAAGGGCTCGATTACTGACCCTATTGTCTATGAAGAGAAGCCGTTCAATATATCTAATTTATTAGACCTAGTATATCAAAATTAATCTATATAATTAAATAATAGACAGTCGTGTTAGTTCCAGTATTTGTAACTCAAGAACAGCTGAACTAATTTGGCCGAAAATTGGTAGAAGGTAGCTTAAAAATAGAAAAAAGAAAAAAAATTAAAAAAAAAACATTATCAGTCAAAACATCAGGAGTGGGAACGGAAACCGAAAATGGAAAGGGAACGGGAGCGGAAAAGTATTATAGGATGTAGTAAATAATAAGTAACATAATGTTCAAACAGGACGATCACCGGGTTCGCCCTTCTTTATTTTTAAGTTCTAATTAGGTAGTAATTTATTACTTCTTCAGAAGTTAACTCCAATTAGACAATTTACATGTTATAATTAATTATCTTTTTTTTTCAAGTTCGGGAATCAAACAGTAGAGTAATTCACAAAAATTAGATTAACAATAATTTGAAACTATAACAATCTGAACTATAAATTGTTATATTCCAATAAGAAAAGAATTTCTTTAAGCAATATCTTCAGTAATTTTTTTTTGTCCACAGATACTAGAAGCATGACGTAACATCAGTAACAACTCGTTAACGGAACAAAGAGTAAATATGTTAATAACAAAGATGAGATAACCATAGACTTCAAACAAGATGGCGTCGCAAGGAGAGTGGGCAGACTACTCGGGGCAGTACAACGTATCGAGACTTCTGACTGATGCCGAGAATTCATATGCAGGCGATAATAGCCCTTCTGATCTCAATAACAGCTTTAACGACAGCCAAATTTATGTGACGCCTTTTACGAATTTCACATCAGATGACTACTGTTCCTCGAATCACTCGCACGCTTATTTGAATGTAACCTGTGAATTTCCAATTAATTATGCAGAGCCCATGTATGGGTAAGTACTTTTAAAAAATAAAACATTAATTCGAAATTAAAGAAAACAGACACTCTGGTATACTTTACGAATACCCTTTGTAGAGTCTATCTCCTGATGATGCTTCGGTGTCGAAGCGAAACGTGCGTTGAGGCACATATATTTGTGTATAACAGGCGGCTGTTACCTATAACACAGACATTAAGTTGTCTACCTTAGGAACAGACGTCCGTGTTCATATTTTATTTATTTATTTATTATTAATGATGGCTTAATTATAGGAATAGAATTACACAAATTAAGTCAGGATTAAATCGCGAATTTATGCAAGCACTCTAACCTTTCCTGTTCAACATGGATTTCCGCTAATTAACGCCTAATTGCACCAGTAATTATCAGGTATTGAAAACAACTGTTGCACTTGAATCAATTTAATATTTCATCAAACGGGAAAAAATAATAATTGTTCTTTCGTCATAGAGATCGTACTTATTTTCCATGTCAAGGAAATTCGTCATTAAGAATAGTCAAAATCAAAGTCAAAGTGAGAAACAAGGTCAAAGTCAAACTATCTTTATTCACTTAGGCCTTTTCATAAACTCTTGTGAAAGTATTTTTTTAGTTTACATATCTATTTTTACACATTTTCTAATACCCTCTAGACTTTGTGGAGTTCATAGCTTAATCAGTGGCCGGCATTTGAGTCGATCGCTAGGTTAAGCAGTTTTCACCGCGGTCAGTTGACAGATTGGTGACCAATTCTAACACCGGTTTTTCCAAATATCCGACCTACTCCTTGTTTCGGAAGGCACGTAAAATAGCGGCCCGATTAATGTCACTGAGTGATATTAGTCGTGAGATTGTGGGGGTTCCGGGAATGAAGTCAAATTGCAGTCAGTCATCTTAACACACTCCACAGCCACATTCTCTGCAATTTAAGCGGACCCCGGTACTAAAGCGGGACAATGCTAGTAGAAGACGAGATACTAAGCCAAGTTATCTAGACTTTCTCACGCCCTGCATTGAGAGGAACCCACAACAAACTCATGTTTTTTTTTACTATCGCAACATTATTTATTTGTTATATTGTTAAGGTACAAATTTAGAACTATTTTATCACCCATGTCCGGCCCCATAGTGAACAATAAGCCTGTTTAAGGTCGTTCTGTCACCATGTCCCAAATTTAGGCATTCCATTTCATCACCTTGAACTGGATAGAGTTGTGTCGTAAAAATATACCTATTGTATTATTTCTTATCGCGTCTATTAGCAGATAACGAAGTTTCACCTCCTGGAAAGTAACTATGCTCAAGTGTCTCGTAATAATTTAAGCTCATAATATGTTCTACCTATCGCTATCCCAGTCTAGTACTAATCCGTTTCATCATCGTCATTGCGTATGGCATCCTGCATGGATCAAAATTTTTTGTCCAGATCCCTTAACCACGCCTCTGCTGCTGCTGTAAGAGAGTGCTAATCCGTTTCAATTGCAGAGGATGTGGCTGTGGGGCGAGTTAAGATGTCCGACTGTCGTCTGACGTCATCCCCTGATCCCCCACAATCTCTACAATCTCATGAAGCATCACTCTGAGTGGCATTAACCGAGACCCACAGTTTTACGTGCCTTTTGAAACACGGAGGAGGTTAAATATATGAAAACCAGTGTTAGAATGGGTCACTAACTCTATCGCTCGGTCGCGGTAAGAACTGCTCAACCTAGCGAGGAACTGCCGGACACTGATTCAGCCACGACCACCTCCCAGACATGTGTTTATATAATATATTAATCTATATAAATTGCGCATCACGTTATTAAAATAAAAATGAGTAGCTGAAATGTATGCACGTGCATAACTACCGAAGGGCTGTTTTTTTTTTATATAACAAGAGGCAAACGAGCAGGCGGTTCACCTAAGTGACTACCGACGCCCATGGACAACTGCAACACGAGAACTTAAAAGACAAAGGCGAATAAAAATGTAAATAAAGAGGTATCCACCGAAAAAAGGAGACCCCTAAAAAAGACCTTGTTCACAGTCTATGACTGATAATACGTTTGGTTTGAATACAGCCTTAATGTTTGATGGTTACCTGACCGCCGAATGTGGTGGTTCGTCTACGGATAGCGCGTAGCGACGTAGCGGTCGGCGTAGCGCAGTGACAGGGAGAGGAGTGCGCGCGCTACCGCTCCGCAAGTCCGGAGCGGAGCCAAACCGGGCGCGGTCTTTTGCTTTCTCTCCAACTCTGTACATATGTTAGGCTCAAAGACCGAAAAGTGATATTTGGTAGGAATATATTGTTTTGTTATTTCCAGTAAAAATAATTAACTGCGTTTCATTCAACTTAAAGTTTATTTAGAGTTTCTACGTCATAAATATTCATATTGGCGCTTTTTTATATAAAAAAAAAATAGAATACTGTTACAATATTAGTGAGAGTTTAATACTTTGCCCGTAAACACGAAGAACAAAAATTCCGTTTTTGTTAATACATAATAAGTATTTGTATTACTTGAAAAATCTTTACGGTCTTTAAGATTAACACATATTTAGGTATTTATTTTTTATGGCTTTATTCGATGAGAAACTGCGAATGGAAAGTGAAACTCTACTGGGATTTGTTGAAGTTCTATGCATTAGCTTGATGTTTTATATAAATTAGCTCATTAAAAATGAGTAAGCATTTAATGAACACCATCGTTAAATGTTACGTTGAAAAAAATAAAAATTACACAAGTATAGTATTTATATAAATGAACTAAAAACTACATAGAAGGCATGAAAACAGTACTTTAATTCTGTAGATGTATGGTCCTTGTAAAAGACATCAACGCGTTACTTAATGTTTCTTTGTTTTATTTTTTAAAGAAGTAATTCTATACAAAACTGAAAGTGTAAACATTTGTGAATAGACAACAGTTTGTATATCGAACATTATGTTATAATGAGGGATATGAACCTAAGCATTTTATACGTCACAACAATTACAACGCTTCACAACGCTTCTAGGCGACGAGCTATTAGTCTTTTACTTCTACAAGTATACCTATGACAACTGTGCGGTGGTCTTATGCGATGTGGTGGCGCAAGCGGAAGTGCGTGCGGTAGTGGTAGAACATGCGGTAGGCGATATACTCCGAGCTGGTCAAGGCGGGCGGGCGCTGCGCAGGGTCCGCGTCTGGGCAGCGGTCGCGGCAGCGTCTGGGGTCTCGCCGGCGTCACCTTGGCCGCACTGTCGCGAGCTTCGAACGTCATTACGCAAGCAGCTACTACAATAAAGCCTGAAATGTTAATCAGAAAAATCTTTACATTCATATTTTCTGAGAATACTGCTTTAATACAACTTTTGAAGTAATGCTTCTTGATGCACGCTTGACTTGGGGAGTAAACGAGGGAGGAAGATGTAAGTTACTGAAGAGAAAAAGGGATAAAGTGACGTATTGTATGTAGGGGCAAGTGAGAATAAGTTGCGAACATTTTCTCATATCCATGAAGCATAAAATCTTAATATATGTATATAGGAAATGTAATTGAAACGTAACAGGAACGGGAAATAATGTTACAGGATGTAGTAAATAGTAAGTAATCCAACGTTTGGGCAGGACAACGTCTGCCGGGTCCGTTAGTATAATAATTTGTATATCTGTTTGAGAGTTTGCTTTGATTATTTCGAAATTTCATTTTGTTCTTGAACAGTTTTATAAATGAATATTTTGTTCAGTATATTAATTATTCTACGTTCGTCGACGGCACAACTAAGTGGGGCTGGCACTAGTGCACATAGTAAGCGAGCTAACTCCTGCTGGAGTGAGATGAAAATAGTGCTATCTCGCTCACGTAAACACGGATCGCTTACTGATTTACGGCGTCCACTACTGTCGGCCTTTGTTTAGTACTTAAGGTTGTGCCTAATTGTGGGACGGCACGTTAACATACGACGCTACTTGATCCAGATGTTATATTGTGCTTGTAAATACAGTCCGTGAAGATAAGAAAAGGTCGGTGTTTTATTGCCCCATTGCCCATAACCCTGTTACTTCACCGATCCCAAACAGTCGTTGAAAATTTATATAATTTCAATTCAACATATTGCACGCTTTATCATAAACTGACCGATTACGATTTAGATCTTAATTGAATTAAATAATAATAATAATAATAATAAATACATAAGACTCTTTGACAAACGGACGTCTGTTTCTAAGATTTCTACCTTAAACTTAATGATGAATTAAACCTATTAATAACTTAATGCCTGTGTTATAGGGAACAGAATCCTGTTATACACAAATATTTTTATTGTAAAAATATATATACATACATATAGATAATACACCCAAAGTGGAGACAGGAGTCGAACCCACAACCCTTGGAGCGGAAGCCAGGGTCACTGCTCAATGTGCCAACTGGCCAGTTAAATTAAGAAAATAGGGACTTAGTCCAGGGAGCGGATCTTCTTTTATCTGTCCGATAACTGGTCAGATCCACTATGGGTACGCGTTCCCGGACTATTGTATCCTACACCGTTCGTGACAATATTATCGGAATCCTTTTTCTCCTTTCCATCTACCTCTTTTTCCTTTTACTTCATCCCTTTTTTTACTTTCATATATTTACCAAATTAGAGGTAGCACCACGCTTGCAGTTCTTTTAGTCTGCAGCCGAATTGTGCCGGTGGATCCGGTTTCCAGTGTGTGTGAAGTTCCGGCAACGCTGTCACGTCAAGTGATTGTTGTCGTGTTTTATTCAGATTGTAAGAGTTCTCAGTGGTCTTACCCCTCTTTAAAGATTGGCAACGCATCTGCGAGCCATCTGTTGAGACAAATCTCGAGCCATGGACGTCGGAACCGCCTGCCCGTTTTCCTTTGTAATATATTTAAAAAAAAAGACAGCTTTGTTTCAACGACTTCAATCAGCCGATCGAAGATTATTTCGAAATCTCTTTCCGATGCTGATACAGCTGTTATGTTGGTCACTTTAACTAAAATAGGTTTGAATTAGACTTTTCATATGACACTGATGTAAGTCACATTCTACATATATACATAAATAAAATTGGAAGGTCTGTCTGTAATGTGTAAAATTATGATTTATTTTACTTATTGCATATTGACTATGATATTATAATAAAAACACAAATAAAAGTATATTTTCTGTCTGTCTATCTGTTTGTTAAGAGTAATATCTGAAACGGCTGGACCGATTTCGATAGGACTTTCACTGGTTAATGGTTGATGGTGCAAGAAATCACGCTAGTTTAGGAATCACGCTAGGTTCCGCACAAAAACATTTAAGTCCTAAAAATTTAAGACATTCTCTAAATGCACGTGGGCGAAGTTGCGGGGTACAGCTAGTAAGTACATACATGTAATCGCAGAATAATATACGATCTTATAATGGCTAAATAATTACGCTGTTTAACTATGACTAGTCTTAGAAAAATATTACCCATTACTACAAAGGCTGAGAGGTTACACCTTTTTTTTGGGGCATCACACTGCACATACTAACATTACATGTATAAGCAAGTTGAATTCTTAGTTATGATTCGATTGTTCTATCTCGAGAAATCAGTGCCTCAGAAATGTTGCTCCTCGATTCGATTCTTGTAATTATGATTCGATTATTGTATCTCGAGAAATCAGTGCCTCAGAAATGTTGCTCCTTGATTCGATTCTTACAATTACGATTCGATTATTCTATCTCGAGAAATCAGGGACTCAGAAATGTTGCTCCTTGATTCGATTCTTACAATTATGATTCGATTATTCTATCTCGAGAAATCAGGGACTCAGAAATGTTGACATTTAATCAGCAGACGAAATTCCTGAGCTGCACGTACAGTTAATTAAAGCTAACCTAGTTAGTGGCTTGCAGGTGACAATTTAGATAGCTACCGTAAAAAACTTCGGCTTGCATTTTTGCAAAAACGCTAAGCATATTTTTCTAGCACTTAGCGTTATTAAATTTTTTGAACACGTCGGTTTTTGGTTGGCTAGGTATTCCTACTAGTTAGATTATGTTATAAGTTTCATTCTTTTTCTGTTCCTCGGGAAATTTATTTTAATTAGATTCTCTACGACATTGTATGTACCTATGATGTATGGACAAAATCTTATTGATCTGTTCAGTGCTTTTCAGTATTCCAGATTTCCCTGTAAATAAGCGTGAAGCTTGCGTTAAGAGTAAATAATAAATAAATGTATATAGGGCTATATGATATACGGACGTCTGTTTTTGAGGTAGACAACTTAATGTGTACAAAGTTGGTGTGTAAATAAAAGTTTGGGAAAAAGATTTGGAAAACCCTGGTCTCTGCAACAACTATTCTTAACTGGAATGTTGGCGCAGTGGGCAGTGATCCTGCCTTCAGCTCCGGGGTACGTTGGGTCGATTCCTGCCTAGAGTCTGGGTGTATTATATATATCTATGTATTTATACATACTTCTAAAAAAATATTTTGCTATAACAGGCGTCAGGCATTAAGTTGTCTACCTCAAGGACAGACGTCCGTGTGAAATATAGTCCAATGTATTTATTATTTATTTATTCTGTACTCCTCGAGTTAAGAACTCTCTAATTTTATCTTAAGTGCAACTAGCTGTAGCTAAAAATAAACAAAAAAAAACCACGCCTTTGTACACCAGCTCAAAAAATAAAACACCGAAAGTATTTTGATCGATTTTCGCCGGCTGACTTTTGCTAGAGTGCATAAAAATAAAATATTATTTTTGAGAACCGATGCTCCGGGCTCGCAAACGAATTTCTCTACCGGAAAAACAAAGTAAGCAACAATTTTTCCCGAAACAGTTTTTCGTGACGGTAAATTTGCAAAGAGTTTCCTCGGAAATTTTCCATTATGCAGAGATTTTATTAAAGCGATTGTCTAAGAGAAAGGTAAAGAAAGTAAAATATAAATTCTTTCCGACGCAGACAAGGACGTTTTCGTGAGATGAAAAAATGTGTGAATAATTTGTAATATTAAGGTGCATCCGCATCGGAGTTACCTTTTTTAAATATTTACATAGTTTAAAATAAAGTAGCTTTCCGTTCTTGCACGCTTTTTGCTCGATCTATTAAACTACTTTTTAATTAGAGGTAGTGCTACGTTTGCAGCCGAATTGGGCCGGCACGTCCGGGTACCAAGAAAGAAGGAAAGAAAGAAAGTACCAGTACCTCTTTCTCACATGAGATTGGCGTGAAATGGCGGCAATGCTGTCACATCAAGTGATGGTATTGGTGTCGCGTTTCGTTCGGTTTGTGAGACTTCCCGGTGGCCTAATTTCGACGTTAAAGGCCGGCAACGCATCTACTAGCCTTCTTTTTTGACGCACTAGTAGGATCATACCAGATTTGGCTAGGCAGGGGAGACAACACTGGCAGTGAAGGTGAGTGTTAGTGATCACTATAAAGTGGGCGCTCTTAAACCAGCACCTGGGTCATAAGTCCCGAGCACCACTATGGTTCCTTCATTGTTTACTTTCTTTTTTTTTTTTTAATATATATACAAGGGGCAAACGAGCCAGAACCGAGGCGATCCATGGAATGCTAAGAAATTCGTCTCTAATATTCGTTGTCGCTTCAGCCACCGTATCTCCTTACCGAAGTTGAGGCGTGGAGGCCTATTTTCACTAGGTATTAAAATATCAATTATAAATAATGCAGATATCTTTTAAAAAAATTTAGATTTGAAATATCTTAAATAGTTTTCGAGATATAAGCAAAATATCAGACCTCTTTTTTTGATTGCTTTCAATTGTTTAAAAAATAAATAAATATATAGGACTATATGACACACGGACGTCTGTTCCTAAAGTAGACAACTTAATGCCTGTGTTATAGGTAGCAGACGTCTGTTATACACAATTTTTTTTTTTGAAATATATAAATACATCGATATAGATAAAACACACAGACTCGAGGCGGGAATCGAACCCACGACCTCCGGAGCGGAGTGCAGTCACTGCCCACTGCGCCAACGGGCCAGTCAATTAAAAATTATGATCGGGTGATGTTTTTTTTTAACATTTTCTTATCCATTGTTAAAAATGCATTTCAAAGGTTTTCAAAAAGATTCATTGACTGGCCCTGAATTCGGACCTTTTACCATTTTTATTTCTAACGGCACTCCATTAAAAGTGTATGCTCATTCTGTTATATTTTGGAGCTTTCATTTTTACTTTTCAGAAGCTCAGAAAAAGGCCTATTGGTTGCATTGGCAAAAGCATTGCCTCGTCGAAACCTAAAATTAGAGTGGGCTCAAGAAAAATTTGGCGCAGTTTTCCATTAAAACAAAACGCAATGAACCCTTTTACTAGATATTTCAACACTTGCCCCGGAATGGAAGTAATTCGAGTGGTAACAGCGAGTGGAATGAAAAAAGTTCATCGGACTGAGGCGGGATGGTTCGTAGCTGTTTGCGAAGTGCTACAGGAAATTAGGTCAAGGTTTTCCTTTCCTACAGCAACACGTGGCAATTATGTTTGTACTTGGTAGGTAAGTTTAGCAGAGAAATATAATATCTATATATTAAAACGTGAAGCGAAAACTACTTCGGTACCATTTTACGAAAATTGCGCGGACGAAGGGGTGTGAAATTTGGTACAAAAGTATTATTATTATTTTTTTTAACAGCAATTTGCTCCACAGGCTAATGCCCGTGCCATTTCATAGTACTATGTTTTAATTTATTGAGATTTCACTCTTCATTTCTATTGTTCTTCAAGTTCCTTATACAAATTCCGGTTCGTCTTTGGGGCAGCCATTTCCGCAATGAAACATTCAATTTTAGTTACTCATGTAAGTTTATATCATATTAGTGCGCAATAAAAATAATAAATGGTCAAAATCGTGTCAAGATACCCTTATATTGAAGGGTTCCGTAACTGATACGCTATAAAAGTATATGTTAAATAACTTCAAAAGTTTTCGTTCGATTTCGTTCAGAATGATTTTCCTAGTGAATTTTTAGCATATTCTATCAACATGGAAAATTTCATGTCTTTACGTCTAATAGTTTGGAAATGCTAGTGGGGGGTATTTTCTCGCAGAAGTACGATAGACGTAAATGTTTGGCTTGGCTTTGATCGTCTAGTCATTTGTACGGAACCTTCTTTTTATTTATATAAATAAGTAGTGTCTAAGAATACTTTTCAATATTTTTTTTTTCCCTCTTAATAAATAATAAATGTCGTAACGCTTTTTAAACTCTCGTGTGAATGAGCGTTTACTCTTAAAATAATAATAAAGTAAACAAGAAATATTCAACATTATGCTCAATATTATTTTTTAAAAGATCGAGCTTAGAACCTCAATCGCTTAAAAGCGGAAGGTATGGATTAAATTCCGCAAGGACACCGGTTCAAACCCTGAAGCCGCTAGGGTATCGTCGATCCCACTCCTAACACAGACTTTTAATTTAAACTTAGTAGGAGGAAAACAGGAATATTAAAGAAACTCATAATGTACTTCTTATATTCTTAAAAAAAAGCGCTAAAGCCGGTTAAGCATCGAAACAATTTATATCAAAATTTACCTCACCGAGACGCGATGGCGACGTCGCCATGGCGTCTCGGTGAGGTAGGCGCCTAAAAGTAAGTAAAACTATCGAGAATGTTCGGGCTAGGCTTTTAGATACTAATGTAAGTTTCTTGTTTGTTACGCCGTTATCTACTCAACCAATAAGTATGAAATTACGAGTACACGTTATCAGAAAATATTGCTATTATCTAACGTTCACGAGCTTTATTAAAATTGCATTAATGCGAGCAAGGCCGCGGCATAAAGCCAGTCGTCCATATTTAAAGACTGAAATAGCTTTGTGAATACCTACCCCTAATGTACTGTCATCTTCTCATTAAGATAAAGTAGCCATTCTTTGCCGTCGTTATAAATTCAAGCGTCTATTGTCTAAGGAATAGAATACCTTGAACTATTAATATTTTTCTTTCTAACCAGTTGATTAAAGAACCTCCATTTTAGGGTTCCGTAGTACTACAAGGAGCTCTTATATATTCATTCTGTCCGTCCGTCCGTCCGTCTGCTGGTCCCGCTCCTAGCATTTCCAAACTATTAGACGTACAGACTTGAAAATTCCCATGTTCTTAGAACATGCTAAAAACTGATTAAGAAAATTATTTTGACCGAAATCGGAGAACAAATTTTGAAGTTATTTAACAAATACGTTTATAGCGTATCAGATACGGAACTCTTCTATATAAGCGTGTCTTAACACGCTCTTGAGCATTTTTTGAAGTTTCAACCTCCTTTTTGATGTTTGAAAATGGAGATTCTTTGGGAATAATTTTAAGGTATCTTCTCTGTCACCTAGCGTTATCCCGGTCAAATACCAGGTTCCGCTTAGATTGCAGAAGATGTGGCTTTGAGGCTAGTTAAGATGACAAACTGCCGTCTGACGTCATCCCTGGAACCCCCAATCTCTGCAATCTCACGAACAGTATCACTCGGTGACATAAATCGGGGCCCTATGTTTTAAGTGTCTCTCGAAAAAAGGAGAAAGTCGGAAATTTCAAAACCAGTGTTACAATTGGTCACCCATCTATCACCCAGCCACGGTAAGAACTGCTTAACCTAGATCGACTCAAATGTCGGCCATGATTAAGATCAGTTACGTCCAACTTTCTACCTTTGAGCTAAAACCCTATCTTAATAATATAATACATGAATCTATAAATAAAACGTAATTTAAAGGCAGTCTTTATATAAAAAAGTAAAAATAACCATAACGTTCTCTCTTTAGACAAGGTCAAAGGTTCCATACTATACAAACCAATTTTACGGACCACGTACTTAAAGTCCCTTAATCACCTTTTAGGACATCTACAGAAGAAAGCGTGTTCATATAAGCAGAAAACAAGACAAGCAATAATGCAAAAAAAAAAAACCTAACGGCGGTGGGGTTTGAACCGGGCATCTTGCGGATTTCACTCCATACCTTATATCGTTGAGCTTTTGGGACTCTATCTGAGGATTTTAAAGGATATCACCAAAATGTGATAAAAAACTGTAAAATTCGTGCGACGTAACGTAACACGTTTTTTCATAGCAAGGCATAATTTCTTCAATTCAGAATAATCTTTAGATTTTTTTTTATCCAACTATGAACGTTGGTAGAGTAAACGCTAAAAAGGAAGATACTCACTCTGCCATTCCCAAACAAGTAGCTGCCCAATATTTGGGCATCCGAAAGCGATCCAATCACCTAGCGGTGACATCGCGATACTGCTGATCCTGTGCTCCGATATGCTGAGCGAATGAATCAAATTTACGTCCGGCATCTCGTGTAAGAAAAATATACCCGTCGAGAAGCCTGAAACGTAAATCTATACTAATATATAAAGCTAAAGAGTTTGTTTGTTTGAACGCGCTAATCTCAGGAAGTACAGCTCCGATATGAAAAATTCTTTCAATGTCAGATAGGTCATTTATCGAGGAAGGCTATTTATCATCACGCTAAGTCCTATAGGAGCGAAGCACCAATGCAGTGTTTCAAAATCGGGGGTTCTTTTTCCCATTTGAGAGCTACCGCTGCGTGCGCTTCGTAAATGGTTAAAGTTTCTAAAAAGTCATATACAATATGTAGAAGGACCTGAGCGTATGTTCCTAGCTGTGCCCCATTGACAACCATGGCCCTAGTGACTGTGGCGCCGACACCACGAAGCAACATCGATGGACCCTCCTCGCTCACAATTCTATAAAGTACAATGTTTTTTTTAATGGATTATTCCCATAAATAAAATAAAAATTTGCTTGGTAGGGCATCACGTTCAGATGGTACCAGAATCAGCACGAATAAAACTTTTCGTAGCACATGAAAGGTAACGCTGTCTGAACATCAGCGCTTAGTTAAAATTTACTTAAATTTAGTTTAAATTTACCCAATAACGAATGGACTATCGAATTTATGCCCATAAAAGTGGCAAGACTCACTTCAATAAATAAAAACATGCTTAGATTTTTATTGTATTTTGCAATATCTATTCCACGAATCTCTGTCTCTCAATCCAACGCGACGTGTTGGTTGGGAAACATCGGAGATGGCAATTTAACTTGGAATCGGAGCTGCTAATATGACTTCACTTGCGAGAAATACCTTTTGACCTTTCAGCCATTTCATCTTCTTCTTCCTAGCGTAATCCCGGTCTAGTACCAGGGTCCACTGAGATTGCAGGGGATGTGGCTGTGGGGCGAGTTAAGATGACCGATTGCCATCTAACTTCATCCTCGGAATTCCCGCGATCTCTTCAACCTCACGGCTAATATCACTCAGTGATATTAATCGGGTCCCATTGTTTTACGTGCCTTTCGAAACACGGCGGAGGTCGGATATCAAATAATAACCAGTGTTAGAATGGGTCACAAATCTATTACCTGCGCCTAACGAGAGCTACTTAACCTAGCGATCGACTCAAATGCCGACCGCTGATTAGGCCACGACCTCCTCCTCTATCTTCGGCCATTTCATGATTCGTTAACAAAAAAATCATAAAGCTTCACTAACATATCAACCCTATAAAAACTAACTTAATGTTGTTTGTTACTCGTACTACTGTTACTGTAGCGTTGAGTAATCCCAACCATAGGAAAGTAAACGTCTTAAAGATAGACAATCATCAGATAAGGCCCCGACATTAGATCAATAACGGATACGACGATAGAGGTTAGCCTAAGTTGGAGAAATATATAAATACATACATATGGATAATACACCCAGACTCGAGGTGGGAATCGAACCTACGACCCCCGGAGCAGATGGCAGGGTCACTGCCCACTGCGCCAACGGGCCAGCCAAACGATTCCATTATTGTATGCAATAACATATTAAAAATGAATGTTATGTTACATATTTAGTACTTTTTAACACTCTACTGTAAAGCTAGGAATTTGGAGTTACTACAAGTTACGTGGGAAGTATCGATATATAAAAAAAATTAAACGTTTTTGACTATTTATCGTTTAGTCGTATAGAATATATATTGTGCTTATAAAAACATTCAAGAAAAATAGCATTAGCGCGAGAAAAACCACGGCCAAGAGCTAGCTTTTCATAAAAAACTTCAGCTTCATATCTCCAATATTTACAACACATTGTATGTTTACATCATTTTCGGTTCCGAGTCATAACAAACATGTGCGTAAGTTACAAAACACTCACTTACCTCCTCCCCTTTGTGTGCTATATTTAAAACTGCCTAATGAAAACATCCCACCCTTTGCCGCTCTACAAAAAGCACAATCGTGCTTATAAGCGCATCACTTGCTTACAAAAGCTCCGCCTGAAAAAGCGCGATCCTAAATTGGAAACTATTAGAGATGAGCAATAGAAAAAAATTATATAACTTTTTGCGGTGTAGTGTATAGATAAAAGAGGGTAGTTGTTCATAACGGTATAAATATAGAGACATATACGTAAACGAGGTCAGTCGTGTTGCAACCGTTGACCTGGTAACAACTATTAGAGCACATCGTTTTCAGTATTGATGTCATACATGTATATGCTAGTGTGGTTAGCTATAATTATAGTAAATATCATTTAAACTGCATTCGATAAATCAAATGTTTCATTTGGATCAATAAAAACTGCGTTCCTATTACTTTTTGCTACTTATCATAGACTACATTCATGTGTCATCAACTCATCAGTGCTGTTATCTGTGAATATCGTTACAATCTAAATATATACTCGTTTTTAAAAGGCCAGTAACACATCTGCAATTCTACTCCTAGTACAGTTGTCCATGGGCGTCGAAAGTCACATAATAATCAGTTGAAACCCCTACACGTTTACCCGTTCACATATTAAAAAGAAAATTAAAGCTGTACTCGATTTTTTTTTGTTTACAATAAAAATTCTCGCCCCCAAATGTAATATCAAAAGAAGTCTTATCCAATTTTGATATCCAACACGAGGAATTACCACGTCTCACCGCTAACGAAACAAGCTGTCTGCCTGATAACAGCTTCGCCCAAAACACGCTCGAAATTCTTTTAAATTAATACACAAACTTTTAATTAACCTTCAGACCACTTAACTGCAACCTAGTGGTGGGGTTATTATACAAGTCCCCTGGCCTTACCTCATAATAATAATCTTACTCAAATAATGCCCGATCGAGAATATCAAAAACCTCATTAATATTATAAACGCGAAAGTTTGTACACATGAATGTATGTTTAACGCTTTTTCAAGGAAAAACTACAGAATCGATTTTAATAAAACTTTACAATAATATAGTTTATACATTAGAGTAACACATAAGCTATAAATTATAAAGATATTGTGTGAATTGCCCAAAATATAACAATAAATGTCAAGTAAGTAGGAGAAAATTCTGCCATCTGCCAGCTATTCTGGCTTGCGCTGCAATAACAAGAGTTACACGTATATAGTGTATGAAGGAAATGTTTATGTTAAATAGATCTACATAAAAGCCCGCGACAACGTATATCTATCTTTTATGTTTAAGATATCTCTCTCTCTCTCTCTCTCTCTTGACACGCTCTTGGCCCCTATTTTAAAGAGGCGATTAACTTAAGTACCGCGCTCATGGACAGAAGAACGTAGAAGCTTCTATAAAGGGACTCGATAAAATTAATAGTGATGAAATAATGTCAATCAAAAGATGGTCCTTCTTAAGTAGGGTATGCGACATTGACCATGTCACAGAGCTGACAACAGCACGTGCTACGAGAGACAAACGACGGGTTTACGCAAATGTTGCGACACTGAACGCTGAGAGACTCATGGTATCACGACGACGCAACCTAATTGTTTCAGACAAAAGAACAATTATAATAATCGGTTATTTTGAAAGCAATGGTAACATGACCCAGTTTTAAAACTAACGCTCGGCCAATGGTCAAAAATCTTTAAAGTCTCGTACTTTCAACAATAGACTATGGTTTTAAAAATAAAAAAAGCAAGATCGCATGTAAACCGTACTTCGCAAAGTTATGGAAAAAAATCCCTTTTTTTCTTCCTAGCATTATCCCGGTTAAGTACCAGGGTGCTTAGATTACAGAGGATGTGGCTGTGGGGGGAGTTAAGATGACCGATTGCCATCTGACGTCATCCCCTGAACCCTCACGGTCTCTAAAACCATACGAGTAATATCACAAAGTGACATTAATCGACGGGACCCTTTTTACAATCATTTCTTTATTTTTTAACTTATAAGTAGTTTGGTGTTTCTATTAAACGTATAGATAGACATAATTTTATTGTATTTCAACGATGAAGATTATACAACAAAGTAATTGAATTATTGCCCTGATTGACGAATTGAATTTCAAGTGAATTGGACGTCTAAAAGTTAGTGAAAAGTACATTAGAAGATCTCGTACCCACAAAGCTTAGAAAACACTTCAAACTATACAATTATATATTTTTTTATTATTATTTTTTATATAACAAGGGTCAAACTAGCACCCGGCATCCACCTAAGTGACTACCGACGTCCGGACAACTGCAACACCGCAGGGCTCGTAGATGCGCTGCCGACCTTTGAGAAATGAGTATGTTCTTTTCTTGAAGGTTCCTAAGTAGTATACGTTCGTAAATACCGAAGCTGGCAACTGATTCCACATTTATATAACATATCTTGCTTGTAATCTGCAAGTGCATCGTTAGTATATCTCAAGAACTTTAAATGTGCGAAATAAATTGTAATGAGGTTTTTTCACATCAACATTACAGTACCGGAAGCCAACCGCGTGATAAACGGAACATAAAGGGAAATCGCCAATTAGCATTAGTTGCGTAATGCGCCTACTTGATGATAATTGACAAAAACTGTTTCTATTTAACAAGTTTCTTTTTTCTCCTTGTTAATAATGCTTCTATAGCTCTATAGTATTAGCTTTATAAATGTTAACTGGAAAAGTAACCAAGGGGTAACTTTTACTAGTGGTAACTTATAGGTATTAGGCGTGAAAAGGTAACCTAGGGGTGAAATATTAAGTGTGGAAAGGTAATCTTGGAGTGGAATATGAGGCGTGGAAAGGTAACCTTGGGGTAGAATATTAGGCGTGGAAAGGTAACCTAGGGGTAGAGTGTTAGGTGTATCTTAAAATATTTCTAGTATTATTTATTAATAATCAGTAGGAAGGAAAAATAAAGTTATATTCCCTTACTAATAACGAATTAAAATACATGTAAGTTGAAAAAGGCATCTTAGGTGGTACTTTATATGTAAAATTTTCTTATTTCAGATTACCGTTCATAGCGTCTGTAATAATATTACACTTATTAATCATTAGCTTACAATTATTATGCAGTAATCTATATACAGGAAAAAATATATATTTTTTTGTGTATAAAGTACAAGATACATACTTAAGTTATAAAATTACAATCTAGCTTAATAGCTAATAAGTAATTTAATTCTAACTTTTGCTACTATATTATATGATGACTCTACGAATGCGTCTAATAACACAATCTTATTGTCTCTAATAACTTAAGGGTAAGACACTTTGTTCTTGTGCACATGAACTAACACTAGTTAATGTTTTACTTATCAGAAGTTCAGATGGTCAGAAGCTTATCACTAGGTCAGAAGGTTTTATCCGTTTTTGCCTTCTAACTATGTCCCTGGTGTCGAGGAGCTGAATGGCCTTAACGTTCACATGATGGTGTAACCAGTTTTCATGGGCTTCGGCGTATTTTTGCGCTACTTTAGTGACGAAGTCCACCTATATAGGAAAAATGTATCCCAATATCCCTCGGTCATGCATCACGCATAGATGGCTTTACGGATTTCGCTAATTCTCTTTTTGTTGTGTTGGATATTGTCAGGAGAAAGTTCCTACGAAAGAAAAAAATAAGAAAATTACGCGGAAAATTAGAAAATTTGATAATACTTCCCGACCATATGAAATTATTTCTATTATAACCTTAGAGCCTTCGAACGGGAAAGGAAAGGAAATACTACGGGAAAGGAAATAATATTATAGGCTAATAGAATGCAATAAATAGTAAGTAACTCAAGATACTGACAGGACAACGTCTACCGTGTCCGGTAGTATTTAATAAAATAACACAAAACAAAAAATAATTGGAAAGCTCTCTCTTGTAAAAGCTAAATTGTAGAACTTAACAATAAGTCATACAATTATTTAGTTTTTAAATGATGATATCATATGAATTACTAGTTGTATTATAGATGAATTAGTGATATATTATTACTATTTTATTATTATACTAGTGACAATGATTTGAATTTAAATAAAGGAGAAATCTAATGAGTTTTGTTTGCGTATCGTGTATCGACCTTCTGTCATTGATGTTAAGAGGCTGCCAGTCATTATTGGACAAAAATTATATTTAAATGACAAGCAACTCTAGAATCTAAAAATTTTGTTTGACATTGTAAGTCTTATACTTGTTCTATAGACATCGACAATTTTTGGCAATAATGGTTCATAAACAAGAATACATTGTTACCGAACCGAACCGAACTCCCTGACGTAGGGCAAGGCTCACTTTTACGCATATAAATTAATACACACACATTTATCAATAAATATTTTAGTATTTCGTAATATAGTATAACACGTTTTATAAATAATAATCTGTGGCTAATGGTGTAGATAACACGGATAGTACTCTAGTGTTAAATAAATGGAAATATATACTACAACTGGACCGTCAAAAATCCATAGACCGCTATATGGTTTCACACCGTCGAATCATATTAAAACCAGCTATAATATATCACAATAATCTGATCTAATAAACCAAGTAATGCCCAGTTTACTGATCCGAATTTGAAAATTATTTGATTGTTAGAAAGGTATAGGTATATATAGCTACTTTTATTCTAATAAATATGTTACATTTTAATTGCGGGTGTGCGAAGCCGGTTCGGGTGAATAGTATAAAATATTTATGTATAACTGTCAATTGCATTTCCCTAAATACTGTGTAATCCGTACGAATTTACTTGTATTGAAATACACATAATTCGTTGTATAAATTGTTAATTGTTACCCGCGACTTCGCGTAAAATTAGTTGTAAAATTTTAGCGTAGTGATATAAAGCCAGGGCTGGCCCTACCATAGGGCGAATGGAACGACCTCTCCAGGTGCCGAATTTCAACTCTTCATATGCTATTATTTTAAATTTATTTTATATTAAAGAATATAAACAGAGCAAGTAAGGGGACGCAATAATATGATCCAACCTAAAATTTACCTCGGGCCGGCACTGTTAATATAGCCTTCCTCGATAAAAGGGCTATTTGACACTGAAAGAACTTCTCAAATAGGACCAGTAGGTCCTGAGATTAGCGCGTTCAAGCAAACAAACTCGTCAGCTATATATATTAGTATAGATACAGCATTGATACGTTGTTGCAGATACAAATATTTAGTTTCGATGGTATACGACACACGTTGCCGCCCTGTCCTTCCACTACGGAAGATGTAAGTCAAATGCCTTGAAATTTTTTTTTTTCATGTATAAAAGTAAAATACGGAATAGAGATAAAATTAGTCACGAAATAGTGGAATTTTTATCATAGGATAGATTTAAAATGGTTCGAATTAGTCGTGATTTCAATAACTTAATGTAACACGATTGGATTTTAATTAAATTGAATTTTTAACAGATGTTCTCGGTGCCGAGCGACAGGCGGGTGGTTGGCACGGAAAGGCTTGCGATTAACAATGATCTCAACAACAGAGCAGACGATGTAAGTATTTCTAATGGGTATTTTAAAAAAATGATGAAAAAAAAATATTAAATCGTATACAAAAAAGTATTTTAACGTAATTAGTGCGTATGATTATATCTGTGTTTCGTGTGAAATGGCACCAGATTTAATAAATGTATTTTTTACTTAAATAAATTCAACGGTGATTATTTTGGAATCAGTAGTATATAGTAAATAAATTGAATTGCTTCTAATAATAATAGAATACAACCTTAAAGTAAGATAACCTATTTTGAATTTTATTAATGGGTATCCAATAGTATCTTTATCTTTTTGTTCTTTAGCAGGAATTAGAAGAGGAGCTACAGGCTTTGGAGCGTCGCATCGACACGGAGTTTAAAAGTACGGACTAAAGATCGATGCGAATGTTTTGGAATGAAGTACCAATTAATACCAAATAAAACAGGAAATTTTGAAACGAATAAAATTAATTCCTTAAGTAAACTTAAATATGATTATAGAAGTGTAGTCGACGTCGCATTTTATACTAAGTAAAGTTTTAATATTAACGTGAAAACTTTAAGATCCTAGTTTGTTAGAATAGTTATTTATTATTGATATGAATTCGATGTTATTATTGTGTTATTTATGTGTATTCGTTATGTAGTCAATCGATGTCTTCTCATAATGGTGTATCGTACAATTAATGAATTGCGTGCTAAGGTGGTCCGCTGAATAAGGCCTAGCAGGAACATTTCTCGGCACGTTCTTGCTACTGCTTTACATGGCTGCTTCGCCGTAACGTCGAGAATTCGGTATGTGCGAATTCCGTTTAAATTAGTGCTAGCAATGTTTATCAAGAAAGTCGTGTAAAACGTTAGCTTGAAGGTTTTATTTAACGTTCGGTTTCCCGAATTAACTTACGTAAGCTGCCGAGAAATGTTCGTGCTGCGGCTACTGAATGTGTGCGCGCGAACCGCTATATTGAATCGCTATATGCTGTACGAAATATGCCAGAGGGCTAAAATTGCCTAGTAAAGACTTGTGAAATTTTAATGTTAATGCTTAGTAACATTGATATACTAAAATTGGTGGTTTTCTGAATACGTATTTGACGGATAGTACTCTCTTTGTGAAACGACCTTAGTAGTAGGACAGGCTGTTGTGATACGCATATCACAGACTTGGCTTAAAGCTTGTTAAGAATCTATTGTACTATTCTTTACGCTGAATGTTGATTATACAATTTTATCGTTAAGATATTCGGTAAATATAGGTATTCAGTTTTGTTACTACATTTCTTTCTACCCAAAATAGAAGGAAACCTAAAGACGCATTCATTCATAACAAAATGATGCTATACATGTGTCACAGGCAGGTAGCTTTATCAGGCGTTCAATTAACAGCTTAAGTGATATTCAGACATTTGATCAAACAGGTGGGCAAATGACTTGGATGATGACGTTTCATTACTTCCCTAGCCTGTTCAAAGTTTAATGAAAAATAGTGCAACGGAAGGGTGTAGTGACTAAAAAAAAAACGAACAATGGCACTTCGGGCGTCCCAACAGAAGTAGAAACGAATCGTCGGAGGCGTCCATAACGGTGACGTCAAACTCAAGTCAAAGTAAAGCGAGTTCAACGATGGCATTAAGTTGTCAACCTTAGGAACAGACGTCCGTGTGTCATATAGTCCTTTATATAATTATACTGGCCGCGCCCCGCGACTTCGCCCGAGAATTTTATATATAAGATTTATTTATTGGTCAAAAACCTAATGCTATTATAATTAATTCGAATTTAGTCCTCTTGAGAAAGCATAGAGATGGTTATTTTTTTTTTTTGTTCAAATCCTAGGAACATTTTTGTACATTCATGTAAACATACCCATGTTATTTTTTTTCACTTAGGCAAGTACTATCACGTGGTCACACATGTCATATGGTCACCCTATCGTGCGATTGGTTAAGCCGTTTCATTAAATGTTGTTACAAACGCTACCGCTGTATACCATTCAGGAAATTAGTTGAACGACGCCGTTTAGTCAAGAGGCTAGGTTATTAATGGAACGACTGATTAAGCTATCTGCCCGTAACAATCGGAGAGTAACCAGAGGCACTTATCGCGTCGACGTATGCTTGTTAATTATGAGTTTAATTTTTCGTCCAAAATGTTTGCGATTTATTTTTAAATTGTAAAATACATAATATTAGAATAAAATTTAAATTTTATTATATAATTATTTACATGGGATGAGTTAGGCTTTTTATAGGGATTTTTTTTAATATTGTTTTGAGATTAAATCATCCGTCAATAAACAAGTTGCAATTATAATACCACTATTTGGTCATAATATGAATTTTTGTTTTTTACTTTATGTGCATCATTTTATTTTTATTTTTCGCTTAAGCTTTAAATATCAAAAAGAGGCAATAATAATAAAAATATCATTAGCTTTTAATCGAAAACTTGTTGTTATTACTAAATTGTGTGTGTAACTGTGTGAAAACTAACGAAACGTTCTAAATAAACTTTTCACAAAGATGAATAGGGGTCTCTATTACAGGATAAAACAGGCTACTATTAGGAAATTATAGTATAAAGTAAATTACTTATACGGTTAGAACGATGTTAGTATAAGGTAAAAACATTATAGTAGATTATTGCACTGAGCGGAAAGTGAGCGAAAGCGAGGGCGCTAAATTAACACGACTGTATTAATTACTCACTTAAACAAAGTGCATAATCTACTTTTCTTTCAACTACATCGCTGTATAATTTCCAATTTTTAAACTTTTCTTGCTAAATATGTAGTATCAAAGTTTTACAACGGTATATTATTCGGTAGAATGACTCGGTTTTTTAATTTATTCGGTTGATTTTATTTTCAGCCAGTGTGTTTTTGATCCAATGCATACATTTTATATGAAACATAATGGGAGACATTAAACCTCTGCGGTAAATTTAAGTGAAAATAAAAAACAGTGCAATAATGAAAAAACAGTGAAGTAATGAGGTTTCATACAACATTACTGCACTGTTTTGGGTCTAAGCAAAAATTGTGGTCGGTTATCTATTGATTAATGATAACATTACTGCGCAGTTGGAAGAAAAAATAATTACCGTGGGTATAGTTATTCGTTACCATGGCAAACACGTCAAAAACTTATGTAATATAATTAAAAAGTATCAGAGACAGTTGTAAGTATAACTTTAGACATTGCATATAGCGGTTCTTGTATATCAATGTTACATATCGTTAAGTGTTTCGTTTTAGTTAACATTAATTAAATTGATCAATCAATTTTTATAAAATCGATTTAGCACATTACATTTTTTAGCACTTATACTAATACATCTTAGCGACGACTACACGCTGTGCCAGCTTATTAGGCATTGCCTTAAGTTAGTTTTAAATTGGAAGTATAAATCAAAATGTCTAACGTATAGTTTCCGTACTAAGTTTCGAATCTAAATATCGAAACTAGATAAGAAATGCCATTGGTTATATACTTTAAGAAATGTATGGCCAATGTTCCAATCATTTTAAGTACTTTCTAAAATTCAATGTATAAAACATCAATCAAACAGACACCGTTAAGTTTAAATTAAGTTAAAAGTAATTGCTACTAAGCTATATATCCTGAGGTAATTTCTGATTCGTCATCATTCTTTTCATACACCAGTAACAGATCTAAGCTCTGTCTTCATTATACAACCTATCTTGATCGAAAGTGTGAAGTTGACACAACACACTAGTGATACACTACAAACCCACTAGTGATAGCGATTTAATAATGAGATTTCATTTTATAAGCCGCCATATTATACTTGGTTTTTATCCATATCAAGGTACTGAAAGCTTTGAAAATATTTCTACCGAGTTAATGAAACAACGCAAGATATAGATGTATATAAAATTTGGCTTGCATACAGACTATATTATATTAGGTTATATTTCTGCGATAAAATATGGATCGTATATTTATTTACTTGTATAAATTAATTCAAGGCTATCTAACATTATTTCTTTTATATCATCCCCTAGAGGAAAAAATATGTTTGTCACATTGTGAAATAGTAATATAGAGCAACAATCAAATAGGTAAAAAAATATAACTCGCTATGCCGTACCAAAGAATTATGTATAAAACGTTCAACGGATGAACGAAATTTAGGGTTGTGTTTTTGTCAATCAATGGTAAACTTTTTATAAGAACTTTTAACACTTATGTCTTCACTACTCGTTCGAAAAAAATAAGACGAGGGATTGAACGAGAAATAAACTCGATGCCCAATTTTTGTCACCAATCGAACGTTATAATATACATACCGGCAGAATTAGCGAAACATAAAGAGGGAAAATATAAAACAGTTCTTTTTTATTTTTAAATAATAATCATAAAACAGCAATTAAATTCACATGTTTTAACGTTAATTTTCAACACCATAGTTAAAATTTAACGGAAATAAATCTAAACTAAACTAAATGCACGTTTCTTAGATTTCGTAATTACAGAGAAACAGTTGAAAATTTTAGATTTCATTAAGATTTGCAGTTAATTAAATAAATGTTTAATATCGAGTGTTTCCCCTCGTGATCTGATTAATCTAAGAAAAATGCATTTTGTTTAGTTCTGTATTTATTTTTCATTAAATTTTAAGTATGTAGTTCCAAATTACAATCTAAAGGTGCTAATTTAATTGTTGTTTGTTTAAAAATAAAACTATTTTATTCTCCCGTTTTTCTGTTCTCCTAATTCTGCCGGTGTGTGTATGTTGCACAATTCGAACGTGTTACGGATTTATTTCATTTACTATCTTATTATTAAAAATGTAGTACTTTTTAGACTAGATGCGACGGCTATTTATTACGGCAATATATTGTCGCTGATTTTTGCTTTAGTTATATATTTCATAAATGATGAATACTCGTTATTAGTTTTCCATTTTGTTGTATAATACTCCACGTAATGTCGACGGTTTGGGTTTCCGTCTCAACTTCCAGAAAATGACTGTTATGAGTATAAGCCCAATTTGTAATACTTTACAATACCTCAATTTTAACACTTATTACCAAGTATTAGTATAAACAAACCTAATTCTATTAAACACACTAAACTTGGCTTCCATTTATATGAAACTCTATAAAAACTAACGGAATACTAGATTTAGAAAACCGATTCTTCTATATGAGCCGAATTATGTTTATAATTTGTCAAAAAAAAACCACAGGGTTGATATTAATACTGAATTTCTTTTTGTCAAATTCATAAATAAGAAAACTTTCTAATAGGCACTAAATTCGTTTTTCAAACGTATAACAATCCTTCATGGATATAATGTAAACATTTTACATTTGGATCGTGCACCATTAAAAATAATGTTATGAAATAAGTTATAAATACAGAATGGATCTCTTTTATATCTCCTTTTTTCAAAAATTTGCTTTTTATCTGAGTTATGGTATCGGCGTCGCAAGAGGTGTGAATTCTCATACGGTCGAATAATAAATGTAGAATGTTTCATTTGAAAACGGAAATAGATCTTTGATGATTTATTAACCAACAATTAAATAGGTATATATTTTATATTCCGCTGACTCATTTAGGTATCTCCTTGGCCAAAATTGTCCAAGAAAAAAAAATTAATTGATTACCTTGACATTCACGCTCAAATTAGAATACCAACAATAATAGATGTCCTCGTTTTCTCTCCTGAAGTATTGCTTGACGAAATAATTATACATCGCTAAGTAAACATACTTGAATTTGTGTAATAACATTGAAATTGAGATCTAACTGTAACCAAAGAATTTAAAACCGAGCTTCTCCTACAGGGCTGTTGAACTGAATTAATTAAAAGTAAATATTGACAAATATTAACCTCACAATAGGTAGGGATCACAATTATTTTGGTGTAATAATAATAATCCAAAATTGTGACTAAACTAAGTTATCCCAAACTTAAAACTAAATTAATATTTTATATAATATTGATTTAACATTTCCGATGGAACGATCGAGATGCACATTTCTCCTGCTGGAATTTTACCCTTTCTACGTGTAGGGAGTAAATGCGCCAAATTCTAACTAAACATGTAAACTGTTGTACAAAGTTCGTAGTTTAAATACAATTTGCGTAATTATAGATAGTCGTAAATACAAAAGATTACTCCTTATACATTTTCGTACATCACGTCAAACAAATATGTCAATAGCTCTCATACAAAACGTAATAAATTCAAAAGATTTCTTCTATAAACTGAAAGCTACAATTAAATGCATTGTACTAAGTGAGCATTTTAGTTGTGTAAATAATAAAAGATAGACG
The DNA here is from genome assembly GCA_024363005.1 of Charaxes varanes. Taxonomy (NCBI): domain Eukaryota; kingdom Metazoa; phylum Arthropoda; class Insecta; order Lepidoptera; family Nymphalidae; genus Charaxes; species Charaxes varanes. The sequence goes on from JANCMC010046402.1 coordinate 173,574, forward strand.
TTACTTTGAAAATAGATTTTTATATACGCAGATGGATACGGAGAAAAACGCGTTTATGAATATAATTAAATGTTTAATCCGTGTCTCCTAACTTCAAGCATATACGTACATATATGCTCTGAACATTTAATTTTTCACAAGATTCTATTTAAATTAAATAATGTAAACTCAATTTCTTTAAAAGCTTAGTTTACTCCTTGCCGCGATTTTAATCAAATAAAGTAAACTGATAAAAAAAACATACCAAACATGGTAATTGTTAAAAGATTATGAAAAAATGTTTTATTTATAAATTAAGCAGATAGTTCGATATTTTTAAATTAACGGGTCTAAACGGTAGACTTTAAATTATCGTATAATATATGAACCAAATGATTAATGAGTTTAGTTTAATTAGTCTTGCCGTCCAATAAATGACTGTTTTTGAAATGAGAAATTCTTCATAATACTCACTTCCTAAGGAATAAATTGTTTGATAAATTATTTATTTAAATTGTCAATAAAATAATATTAAATGTATCAACAATATTGTATTAGTTCTACAAATTGTGATCAAATTTATTATAAGGATAGTTTCTATAATTTATGGGCTCGTGAATAATTTTACGTAAATAAAATGATTTGTGGCCACCCTGAATAAATTATTTCATATTCTCACACACTCTTAAATACAATGTTTGCCTGAATTTTATATAATTTATAATATGAGATATAGATTATTCATTTCTGCTTTTTCGATCTTACAACATGTATATCTTGAGGAGTTCGTAGCAATCAGCGGCCGACATTTGAGTCGATCGCTAGGTTAAGCAATTCTTTCCGCGGCCGGGTGATAGATAGGTGACCCATTCTAACACTGATTTTCTAATATCCGACCGATTAACGTCACTGAGTGATATTGGTCGTAAGATTGTAGATATTGTTTGAGTTCATCACACACACATTCTCTGCAATTTAAGCCGGGATAACGTTGGGTATAAGAAAACAATATGCACCTTAACCATAAATATTTGAAACTATCCTGTACGCATACTGAAAGTATTCGATAAAACTCGTATAAAACAATTAAAACATCCAATATCTTTTTTTTTACTCTGAACACCGCTTATAACGACTTAAAAATTAATTAACGTACATGGAAAGTTTAAATTACTTTACATAAATCCACTAATAATAATTTGTGTAACTTTGTATTTAAAAAAAAAACATTCTATGACCATAGAGCTGGATTAATATTCGATAATATTTAAAGCAACTTATAAGCTCATAAACATAGCATCATTAAAACCCACATTCAGTAATATAATAATAATTGTGTATATTTTACAAGATGTAGTGAAGTGTCTTTAAAAATGTAATTTGTGTTTATAGTAGAAATTGCTCTGGTAGCTACTAAGTATTGGTGTCCGGTTTTAAATCCGAATACAGCATAACACAAAAAAAAAACTAATTAAATCCTAGAATTATGCAGAGTAATTTATTCTCTACTTACTCGTGAAGATGCCTGATTATAACAAAAGTAAGAATTTTGTGCTTTACATTAATAGTTTAATACATTGTCTTAGAGATCAGATATAATTATATAACTATAACATAGAGACTTTAGTATATTAACAGACTGTGAGTAATGTAAAGTCCTCGTGTGTATGGCAGCCCGTAGAATATTGTAGCGTAATGAAATAGGAGTCGGCCTAAGGAAAATCGTTTACACAAATAACTTTTTGCTCCTGTATAACTAAATATTTCAACTATTTATTTATACAGGAGCGTTTAGTGTTGCGTTATATTAATATTTAATTTATGCGTGTATATTTTTTCCAGAGTCATCTGTATGTGAACTTTATTTTAGACTATTTTATTCTCAATGCTAATTTACATATGCTATTCATTTCTTTTTAATTCAAATATACACATATTAACTAACGAGAAGTGATACATAATATCAATTAAGATATTAATATTTATTACGCTTCTGCGCAATCGCTATATGTATTTTATGAAGGGGTTAATACGTATAATATTATTACAATATATACAGAGTGTCCCAGAATGAATGGATAATCCGCGAACACTCAACAGTATGGCTATCAGACGCTTAAAAAAAATGCCCAAAGAAAACAATTCCCGGTGACCCGAAATATAAAGTATCTCTAAAAAAAGAGAGCTTTTTTTAACCTTACTCTATATTCATATACATCACGGCTACAAATTAATGAAATTTGTTGCCTTTTTGATGTTATTTTATTAATTTATTTGTTAAAGACTCGAATTTACTCTCTCTCTCTCTCTCCATATTAATATCAATAACTTGGTTGTTACGACAGATCAACTTATGTATGTACCATTTTGTAAACTGTATTAAATGCGCATCTTTTTTAAATAACTGGCCAATTATGCTTTGATACATTTTTTTTCACGATGGTCTCGTAAACATTCTCAAAATTATGTGATTATCAGATTTCAAGTTAAAAATTAAAACTGTTTTTTTTTTACCAAAAATATTTCCACCGGAAATTTTTTTTTGTGCATTTCTTTTGAAGCGCCTAATAGCCGTACTGTTCCGTGTTCGCGGATTATCCATTCATTCTAGGACACCCAAATTAATTATTTTACCTCGGTTACAGAAAAAAGGAAAATATTATTAACATTATAATGTGTATTCAGTAATGTTTATTTTAGATACGAGAAGACCGTTTACTTTAGTTCATATTATCATTTCTTTTAAAAACAATATAGAAATAACGATGTTAAATAATTACATTAATGTTTATATAATAACTGGGAAAAAGGACAGTCACAGTGTTCCGAAGTGACTTTCGATTGAGTAAACTAATTTTCATGATTCTTTTTCTATTTGTAACCTATCGCTATTCGTGTGGTCATTTCAATTTGGTCCAATTTTGACAATATGAAGTCGGTTTTTTTTACCAATTTTATTAATTATCGGAAGACAGAAAATTCCTTACAAATCGAACGTATGTATATAATTGAACAACAGTGTTTAGAGTGTAACATAAAAGAACTTAAGATCGGACAGTAGTGCTGAAATACGTAATTGTCAATCTTTAAAATGTAGTCTACAATGAATTACATGAGTAAAGGAACAAAATAAAGTAATTATGTGTGGAAAATCTCATGTATTCAAACATATACATACATATAAACATCTACAGAAACGGAATGTAAACAGAACAGCTGATTTCTGTAGCACTACAGACGCCCCGCGCCGAGCGTAAAATCTCGTAATAGGTATAATTATGCGATAATGGCTTTATTAATACCACTACAAATCTATTTCGTAGGTAGCTGTTATAAATCACTTATGAATGGCGCTGTTATTATAATACAACCGGTATCGGAATGAGTGAAACGTCATTTAATAATCATAAGTTAGTAAATAAACACGGTGACGCGTCGCACGCGAAGCGATGTCCCCAGTGTATCGATGTTAAACGATTTTTTTAAAGTGAAAATTTTTTTACACACGTTGGACATTACTTAAGATGGGAAAAAGCCTTGAATTCGTTTGTCACTGAACGCTTCCTATGAGCTATATGTATAGTATGTACGTATGTAGGCGTACTTTAAAAAAAACGAGCACTGACAACCCGGGAGTCTCAACAGGGGTGAACCTCGTCAAAGGTGTCGATAAGGGTAACGTCAAAGTTTGGTGACGACTTTGCTCTTTTGCTTTCACTTCTGTCGGGACTCCCGTAGTGCAAGTGTGCGCCTTTTTAATGAAAAGTTCGATTTCGATATTTATGTAGTTTCGTCGGTTTCCTTGAGAATTGAATTCTATATCAGCCGCTAAATTAACTTTAAACAAAACATAAATAATGGAGCATAAATGAACAGAGAAATTTGTGCAATTCTACAGAATTGAATTCAACTTTGTTCGCAGACTTTTTTGAAGAGAATGCCAATGTTCTGAAAAAAAGTCGTTATGATATTGTGTTGTTTAACTTTTAAGATCGCAAAGTATCATGTTATCGAGTATCGACATTATTAACATAGTGACAGCGCGCGCTCCCGTATCGATAAATCACAGATCGGTGCGTATCGGAAGCGCGGCGCGGCGCCGGGACCGGAACGTGCACAGATGGCATGCAAACGCGCCAATTACGCAACGACATTGTTTGACATTCGACAACGTTTAGCGGACGTTAAGTGGATCAATGAACTTGAGTTTGCGTTCCGTTACGCAATCGGCCGCAGCGTTTGAGTGAGATTAATACGGATTATGGCACGCGATACGTTTCGATTTACGTTCGGTTTCATTCACGGCAGATAATGGCCGCTCGCACGTTCCCGCGCCGCGCTCGATCACCTGTCATGTGTTTTACATAGCTGATGGCGCGTGCGATTCCAATATAAACTTATATTCCTTAAAGTATTGTACACATACTGGCGGGCTGCACGAGCCGCGCCACCGCGCTTCATACATATTCAAATAATGGGGACTGTACGTACAAAGCAGGCACAAGCTGTGTCCCCGACGTGTTGGAATTACAAAAAGGTAATTCACTGATCGATAAACAGCTGATATAGATCTAGAATACTCGATGTGACATACTACTAGGTATCTACATCGTTGATGGTCTTTACATTGTACTTAATACGAAAAGTAACGTTTTATTTTATAATATGAATATTTAAGTCAATATTGATGATTTGTTGTGTCATTATTAATGCGATTTACTTAACATAAAAATGTTAAATAATGACAAGGACATATTCCTCGGCTACAAAATCTCATTCATTTTAAATTTTATTCTATTCAAATGGATAAACCTGTTCCGTGACGTCATTAATCGGGTAACAACAGAAACTAGGTGCTGCGACTCCAAGATTCGTGTGCTTACACCGAGTTGCCAATCACTTTCACATTGTGGAGTAAACATTGGGACACTCTCCTGTATACCTAGTTACTGTTCTGTATGTCTAGTTTTAAGATTGTTAATTTAGTTATTTTGGTGTTCACTCTGTTTTTATTATATTATGTATGTGTCATATTGTTTACTGTTCATAATTAAACGTTGTTGAACATTTATTTCTTCTATTTCATTAAAATATCCCTTTTCTGTAGTTGATAGTGATGTTTTTAATTTTTTTTTTTAACATTTCGAATTGCGTCACTTCAATTCTAAAGTTGTCATACACATATTTTGTGACAACGCAATACGTTCACACTGGTTTTTTTGTCGTCTGTAAGTTAAATTATACTATGAATATGTAAATAAACATAACCACTCCACACCTCAAAGGGCGTTATCATCAGTTACTATCACAGGTATCAAATTATAACCTTTGGGCCGACGCGTATATTATGTTAGAATTTTGTTATTAGTTAAACCGAAAAGGGTTAGGGGCGTGGCTTTACTATTATTGCCTCGTGTAAATTATGATAGCATATTAATATGCGTTATGAATTACGATAATGGAATGGATGGAATGGAAAATTTGAAAATAACATTAGTTGTATAGCATAATTCCTGATAGGCTCTTAACCCAACGGAGGAATTCTTTAACAGGGTTCTTTAACAGGTTAAGAAAATTCATATTTTAGGTGTAAATTCCTTTGTCCTAAACTAAATTAGTATCATAAACTTTTAAACTAATTGTCAAGTTATTTTATTTTGATAAATTTTTCCCCAATTATCTAAAAACAAAAGTAAATCATATGACTTAGTTTTTGTATCGTACAAAAGATTTCACAACAAAAGATTTCCACAGCAATAGTATCTAAGAAAACTTTGTTTAACTATCAAACTTCTATGACATAATTATTGAAATTTTAAAACATGAGATAAGTAGATTCACTTTATCTTTATTAGTCTCAGGTACCTAAATGAATAACCTCGGGTATATTTAACGCATTATTTATAATTTTATATCCAGCCACTATAATAACCACAATACAGAAATTCATCATACTGTCATAAATGTTGGTAGCACTGCTATCGCGATATGTCACTAGTTCGGCAATTGCGATCGTCCAATAACATTCACCTTACGTCATGATTATCATGGTGGCAACACTGATGTACATTTAACAAAGATTAAAATAAGCCTGTGGGAAAGGCACACCAAGGTGGAAGGCTTTTCGGCGAGGAGTGAAAGGTGGGAGCGAAGGTCGATATGCTCAACCACCGCAAAGGAAGATCTTCGAGTTCGGGCTTGTTGGAGTCGCCCCCCCTTTAAGAATTCCTGGGGGGAAGAAGGAATACCTAGATGGCTGCCAGACTCTTAAAACCAACGGAGTTCTACTGGCATTTTTCAAAGGCCGGCAACGTATCTGCGAGCCCACCGGTGTTGCAATTTTCCATGGGCTTTGGTAGTTGGAGTGCCGGCTGCTCGTTTGCCCCTTGTTATATAAAAAAGGGCGGATTTTTCGATAGGGCCACATTAAGGAGTTCTAAGGGCTTCCCCAAGTCGAATTAAGCTCGGACGAAATAGTTATTCTTTAATAAAAATTAAGATTAATAGCAAAACACGATAATTATAATTGCAGCAAGACAATTATCGGTGTCAACAGAGTGCTTAGTGCGAGTTTTCTAACTTTTACGCGTTGGTAAAGTTAACTTAAATTTGTATGGACATTGATCAGCGCCGCCTAGCGGTAACGTTGTAACACTGATCAATTTCCATACAAATTGAACTAAACTTTAACAACGCGTAAAAGTTAGAAAAACTCGCACTAAGCACTCTGGTCCGTAGATAAATCGATGGTGTTTTTTTTTTTATAATATCTGAGCCAAGGCCGCGATGATCTGTGCACGACACAACTTCCATGACGATCATTTATAAATATTTATGATGCTGTAAGGATTTATGTACGTGTAAATTATGCGAGCGCACTGTCGCCCGCCGTGCTGTGACTCACCCAGCTAATATATTTAAAAAAAAAACATTGTCTATGACACTATTCGGTGACGTCAAACGCGACGTTAAAAATTAGAATTAGGTGTTCTGATGCCGGAGCCAGACATGGCTTCATTTGAATGATCATGTAGTGTGGTCGGGGACTTTGTATAGCTACGTAAAGTTTTGTAGAACTTTGTAGTCTTCAACGACAAAAATGTACAAACACTTTGAGCTATGTCTGGCTCCGGCATAAATCACCACTCCTGAATTTAAGTGACGAAATTCGAATTTCGAAATGTAATTGATACTAGAGAGCGCCGATTGGTGGAAATTTGGCCCCAAATTATTAAATTTGCGCACTACGTGCTGATATAAAAGCTATATAGAAAAAAAATCTTTATACGACATTGTTATATCATTATTTTCATTGTAATATTTTATATTCGCAGTACCCGCGATTTCGCGTAAAATTAAGAGATTGAAATTTGGCGTAATGATATATAGCCTGTAGCCTTCCTCGATTAATGGGCTATCTAACATCTGTAGCTCCTGAGATAAGCGCGTTCAAACAAAAACACAAATACATTCTTCTGCTTTATGTATTAATATAGATTCGCACGAAAATAGGGAATCAAAACCTATAAGGTACTTTCCCCCTGACCTCCGGTACTATACCGGGATCACGCTTGGTAGAAGATAAATATTAAAAAAAATATTCCAAAATTGACCTTTATTTTATAATAAACAAAATAAAAGAACACCACGTAATGCGCCAGAAAAAAATAATGTGACCACACGACACAAGGTTAGCGAGACAGGTTCCGATATGGTAATCGATCGTGAGGCAATATGCCGTAACGCGTGCCCCACTCGGGACGTATGGTAATGGTGCGTGTAGCTGGGGTGACCACCTGTGCTCATTTTGGCGGCCATTTTCCCATAAACCCATTTAACATAACTCTCTCTCTTTTCCTAACTATGTATTCCCATAGTGGTGGTGTTAGCTCCCCCTTATTATTTCTCTTTTCAGTGTTTTATTTTAAGAATATTAGAAATACTTTTTACGTATGTCTAATATTCCCTTTTTCCCCTCCTACTAAGATTAAATTAAAAGCTTGAAATCTGTAGTAAGTTTAATCGTTAAGTGTATAATGTTGTAATATTTCTGCCTTAACTTAATTTGGCACTTCGCCTAGGTCTTAATTCGATACTTTTAAAATTATTTCCACGTTTTTATTTCATTCCAAAGTATTTCGATATTTATTATAACACTTGCATGTGGACACAAAATTTTCAGGTTATAACTCAAATCGGCGAAGGCACTTACGGCCAAGTGTACAAAGCGCGAGATAAGAATACAGGGCAGTTAGTGGCATTGAAAAAAGTACGCTTGGAAAATGAAAAGGAGGGTTTCCCCATTACTGCAGTGCGAGAAATCAAAATTCTGCGACAGCTCAATCATAAGAATATAGTTAACCTGAGAGAAATTGTGACAGACAAACAGGATGCCATGGACTTTAGGAAGGTAAATATTACCAGTTTCGGACCTCAAGCTTTGAACAAATTTAGGGTACAATTATTACCATCAATTCAATATCTGATAGAATGGACATTTTATTTTAAAACGACCAATCCATCAAATATTGAAAGCTTATTATGGACATACTCTATAAAAATATTTAAACTATTTTCAGGATAAGGGTTCTTTCTACCTTGTATTCGAGTACATGGACCATGATTTGATGGGTTTGCTAGAATCCAAGATGGTAGATTTTACGGAGTCACACAATGCTTCTATAATGCGGCAGTTATTGGATGGACTTGCTTATTGTCATAAGAAGAACTTTCTGCATCGTGACATCAAATGCAGTAATATTTTAATGAATAATAAGTGAGTGTGTGTGTAGCATATTAGTTATTAATACCTCTTCCTTGCAATTTTTATGAATGTAAGAATTTAAGGTGGCTATTATAAAACAGATTATCTGTTCGTTTGTAAGAAGTATTTTAGCTGTTTCTCCATTTTGGATTGAAGTTATTAATATATTGTCAGTATCACCTCTTTAAATTAATGCTTTAACAATGCTGTCAAGAAGTTAGTTCTTGTTTTAATGTCAATATGTTCTTAGAAATTTTATTCATAAAATTATATTATTTTTTCTATTTGTGATGAGTTTAAACACAAATGCAATAGGTAATGTTGCATCAACTTGCAGAGGGGAAGTGAAATTAGGCGATTTTGGTCTCGCTCGGCTATGGTCTTCCGAAGACCGCGCGCGGCCCTATACTAACAAAGTGATCACTCTGTGGTATCGACCGCCTGAACTGCTATTAGGAGAAGAAAGATACGGTCCGGCTGTGGATGTTTGGTCCATGGGCTGCATTCTCGGTGAACTATTTCTCAAGCATCCTTTGTTCCAGGTAAAGTAAAACTTAAACTGGTTATTAATGAAAATTAAGATATATTCTTCTATTCATATTTAGAAGCACTTGTTTGTTTTATTGTGTAATTTCCAAACAAAATAAAATAAAGCCTTAAAGCTCCATATTAATAAAAAGTTAAAACTAAAATAATATTTCTCTTATTATGGTTCAATAATATCTAATATATATATAGTCTCTTTGAAATCAATTTTTAATAAAAAACATATTAATTAATTTCAGGCCAATGTTGAAATGATGCAATTAGAGATGATTTCCCGTGTGTGCGGCACACCAACGCCTGGGGTGTGGCCAAATGTGGTGAAACTACCGCTGTGGCACACGCTGCGGCCCAAACGCTTCCACAAGCGGTGCGTCCGGGAACAGTTTGCGTTTATGCCGCCCACCGCCCAATTACATATGATTGAATAATTGCAACAGCAAATTCTAAAATTAATAGTAATATTTGGGTAAAAATTAAAATAAATTTTTAAATCCCTAATGTACTTGGTACGCTATGGATTAAAAGAGACATGCAGAAAAAACAAAGACAAACAATAAATATGCTGATTACGTGTTTTCTGCATAACTGCATTTTTATACCCCCCCGATCTGTTTGCCCGTGCCTGGCCGGGTCATCGAGGAAGACAGGATCGTAGCAGGGTGGGGACGCACGCACGAGTCTCGTCCGTCCAATGAACTACTGTTTGTACGTATGTTTATGAAGTGAAACTTCAAATCTAAAAGATCTTGGTTTGTCAACTACTATCATAAGACCTTTATTAGAAAGGACATCTAAAGCCGCACTAGAAGGATCATATTATATTGGGCTAGGCAAGGGAGGGAACACTGACAGTGAAGGTGAATGTTAGTAGCCAGTTTAAATACTACTCTTAAACCTACACCTGAATCACAAGTCCCACTGACATGCTGCTGATATGGTGCTTTCCTCTGCAACGCGATAGACCCGGCACCCGCACAGTGATTCCATGGAATGCTAAGAAATACATCTCTGGTGGAATAGTGTGAATTGGATTTTATATGAAACGTAAAATAGTCTGGTCTAAAAGTTATCGAAAAAGATAATTAAAGGTAAGTATTTAGTTATCTCAATACATCTTCAAAATCGAAATTATAGATAATTAAAACATAAGAAATAAAACCGGGCAAGTGCGAGTCAGATTCACGTACTATGTGTTCCGTATCATCACTGGATCCGCGCAATTTTCCTAAAATGGCACCTACAGTTTAGGTTTCACGTATTAATATATAAATTATTTACAAATAGAAACAATTATTTCTTGCAGGCGAAAATGAGAGAACACAACGATGAAAGCTGCTATGACGAAGTACCCAAAAATTACACTCGAAATGCGTCTTTAATCATTTGTGCCAAAGGATTTGGCAAAAGGAATGTCGACTCCTGCCAGGTGTGACCTCTTTATATTTAAGCAGCGTGACAAAATAAGAATATTTTTGGAGTTAATATTCTTCTTCCTAGCGCTATCCTAGTCTGGTTCCAGGGTGCATTTAAATTGCAGAGGATGAGGCTGTGAGGGCGAGTTCAGATGACCGACTGCCATCTGTCGTCATCCCCAGAACCACCACAATCTCTACAATCTCACGACCAATATCATTCTGCGCCATTGAATCGGGACTAGTGTTTGACATGCTTTCCGAAACACGCAGAAGGTCGGATATTTGAAATCCAGCGTTAGAAAATGGCCGCGGTAAAAGAACCTTAACTTAGCGACTCAAAGAGCGGCTACTGATTAAGCTATGACCTCCTTACAAAGCAACCAGTGTTATGAAATGAAATTAATTTCTATGAAGTGATATTAATTTCTATGAAGTGAAATTAATTTCTATGAAGTGAAATTAATTTCTATGAAGTGATATTAATTTCTATGAAGTGTAATTAATTTCTACGAAACGAAATGAATTCATATTCCAATTGGGGGCCTATCCAGCAGTGGACTTCATCAGCCTGAAGGAAGGAAGATATTCCAATTAAAATAACAGCAGCGCAATGAAAAATCATACAATAATTGCGACGAAGGCGGGTGCGTATCATTAGCTTCATTAAACGTTGGTCATTCGTCCCGAGGAACCCTTTAATGACGCCGGCGTTCCTGAGCGTGGGAATGCCACGAGATAACTTACACAGTTATGTAAAGACGGAAAACACTGTTTGTCTTCTGTTACAAATGATTTGGTGTTCCGCGTTCGAATGTATTAAATCTCCACCTTTCTATCTATCTATCTATCTATCTATCTATACCGCTTATATCGCACAGGACCGTCTGCCGTCTGACATCATCCCCGGTAGCCCCACAATTTCACCCAATGTTTTACATACGTTCCGAAACACGCAGGTAAGGTTTTTGAAAACCAGTATTAGAATGGGTCACCCATCTATCACACGGCCGCGGTAAGAACGGCTTAACCTAGCCATCGACTCAAATGTCGACCACTAATTAAGTTACGACCTATAGTATTTCTAATATCTCTTACTAGTTGATCTCCGAAACTTTGCCTGCCTAAAATTTGGTAAAAATTTTTAGCGTGATGATATATACCCTATAATAGTCTTTCTCCATAAATGGGCTATCTAAAACTGAAAGAATTTTTCAAATCGGACCAGTAGTTTCTGAGATTAGCGCATTTAAGCAAACAAACCTATTCTTCGGGCTTATAGTATAGAGTATAGAGTTATTAGTATAGAGTATAGATAAAAGTAGAAGAAGCAAACATGTTAAAGAGAAAATATTTTGTAAATATCTGTGTATGAAATATGCGAAAATTGAAATCCCGTACAGGAAATTTAGCGTTTCGATAAAATATTTACTGACGGTTCAGTTACTGTGTTATTCAATTATTTTATAAAAACGTTACACACGATGGCTTCGAATTTTAATTGATTTCATATAAATTTGATATTTAGTTTAAAACTGTTCAGTTTTGTTCATAGAGCGGTAGCAGTTTCTACGTCCGCGTAACCAAACTCCAACTAAACTTAACTAAGAGCCCTTAAGATGTCCTTAACCTGGCCCTACCCAAAGATCCGTTGCGAGCGGACGCCTACCAACAACAAACTACTTCCTTTTCAATTAGAGGTAGCGCCACAATTGCTGTCCTGTTGGTCTGCCACCGAATTAGACCCGGCGTGTCCGGGTACCAGTACCTCTTTCTCACATAAGATCGACATGAAATGGCGGCAATGCTGTCACGTCAGCATTGTTGTCGCGTTTCGTTCGGTTTGTGAGACATCCCGGTTACCTAAACTCGTCATTAAAGGCCGGCCATGCATCTGCTAACCTCCTGGTCAAGCACATGTCCGTGGGTATCGGTGAACACTTAAGTAAACCGCCTGCCGGTTTGGCCGTTGTTACATAAAAAAGAGATTTTTGTAACGCGGTTTTTGTGATTTCGTAATAGGTGATCTCTTATAAAATAGTTATAGATTAGATTTACTCTTTAGATGCCCTATATAGGTCAACAGTAATAGGGGTGGATTAAAATTCATAAGGTACCCGGTTGTAAACGTAACGTTATTGGTCTATTGACGCATCTATTAAGCACAATATTCTAAATTAAGTCGGAGCTCAGCACTACCTTTTAAGCGTAGAGGTAGGAACTAAATTATTAGGCATATTATCTTACGTAAAGTGACCACGAGCGTGTCAAGACACGCTTATATAGAAGGGTTCCGTACGAACGGACTAACTGTAGTCCTATTAGGAATCCTTATATAGGGTGCTAGATGTACCTCGCAACTTTGTCTGCGTGGCGCACTTTTATCACTTAGGGGTTTAAAAAATTGGTTTTAGATAAAGAAGGAATGTCACGTTCATAAAAACACCTTCGCAAATAATGCACTATTTTAGAACAAATTTGATTAGCATAATAAGGGTTAGAGGGAGCCAACCTTAAGCGATGGACATATGGTGTGGAGGACTTTTATTTAGAACTTTTAAAGGGGTTTTCTTCTTTTCTTTTAAATTCTGTCATACATGATTTTTGCGAAACTTTAACCGTTTACGCAGCGCACGTAGCGGAAGCTCTCAAAAAGTGTTTAAATAGTCAACTCTCGAGGCCTATGCTCAGTTGCATGAGATTGTGGTTACATACTTGGAAAAGGGCTTAGCTTCTTTAAAGCAAGAAGATATTCGTTAAAGCAGTTTCACAAGTAGTGTAGTGGGTGTAATAGACACGGTTGGAAGATCGATAACAAAGGTGTAACAGACACCGCATCTAAACGATTTGTGTTGGTCAAATTGTAGGGTGTCGCAACATCGGTACCTAATTGACACACTGGCCCATTGTCTATCCATCAATCAATGGATGACAGCGCGGTCGATATCTGTTAAGAGTGGCTTCCACATGACGTCGTAGGTCTTCAATTGACGAGCGGTAACCCTTTGTCAATTATCAGCTGACAGTATCAAAACGTATTAAATGCAAATGCTTTGATGCTATTTTTACAATTATACTGTAGTTAAGGTGTAGGACCCATTCTAGAACTGGTTTATATTTAATATTCGACCTCCTCCGTGTTTCGGAAGGCACGTTAAACAGTGGGACCCGATTAATGTCAATTTGTGATATTAGTCGTAAGGTTGTATAGATCGTGGGGGTTTCGAGGATGACGTCAGATGGCAGTCGGTCATCTTAACTCGCCCCACAACCACATCCTCTGCAATCTAAGCGGACCCTGGTTCTAGACCGGGATGACGCTAGGAAGGAGATGGTAAAAGATTGTAGTTAAGGTACCTTTTTAACATTTTCTTCAATTTAATGTTTTTATAACTTTTATTTAAAAGCGTATATAGAGAAAAAGGAATTTTGAACTTTCAAAGACATCTGGCATTGGAATTTCAAATTAAAATGTGACATGAGGTTGAATTTTGTTAATCCAAATATGAATGTAACAAATTTAGCGTAATCTTAGCCCGTTAAAACATCTTTATGAGTGTTAATAAAAATCCAAAATAAATTAAACACCAATTTTACTCAGGTTCATTTCTAGTGTTATATTTTTACCAGGTCTGTCATGATACCATTGTCAATATAACAAACGGAACAATTCAGGCCAGTCGTTTCGAGTAAGGCGCGGATGGAAACTTTCATTTTCAAAATGGCGTCCAATCTCCAGGCCGCCTGTCCCACTTCGCGAAGTTTCCAATCACGGCTTCTCTTGACGCTTCGCTGACAGTTCCGTTTTTAAAGCGTGGCTTCAAGGGTGAAATGACGTCATGGACTAAAACGTTAGGCCCGAAACAGGTTTAAGTCGCTAAAGCTGTCGCAGCTTATAATAACGTTATCTTAACAGTGCAGTTCTTTATCTAAGACTTCTTTAGGCGCAGGTTTGCACTACCATATGAAAACATTTTTAATCATTCAATTATCAAACCTGCATTATCTAGACAATTCAGTCACTCATCTATATCCCTTTGCTACTGATATTGTGTTTTGAAACATATAAATTGCCAACCTTAAAGACACGAGTATGCTTTTTGTTTGAAGCAACCTATATGATATCGGTTCGAAAATAGCGGAGGGTTTCTACAGCGACGTTATGCAATATATATAAGATTTTAGGTATTTATATGCAGATATCGCCAAGACAGTCGCATCGCTTGTACGTGCCTTGTCATTACCCTACAAAGCTTTCAAAGTCAGATAGGAACCAATCTTTAAGCACTACTGTCCTCGCTGGCTCACTAACCCAGATGCACCCCGACTTGTTTCACTTTTTACCATCGACCGTTATTTGTTTCCTTTGTCAATGTTAGAACTTCTTTCTTTTTTTCACTTAGGGCTCGGGTATTTAAAGGCGCTATGAAACTAGTACAGAACTTAAGAGCATACTCATTTCTCAAAGGCCGGCAACGCATCTGCGAGCCCTCTGGTGTTGCAGTTGTCCATGGGCGTCGGTGGTCACTTAGGTGAACCGTATGCCCGTTTGCCCCTTGTTTTATAAAAAAAATCTTATTCTTCTATCCTCCATTATGAACACAGGTTTATTTAAGCAGAATTAACAGCTACCTCAGTAGTGACAAACATACATATGTCAACGGAATATAATGACACCGACTAACGTTGTTTAATGCTTTTTTGTCGGACCCCACACGATGTCGATTACACTTGATGGATGTAAAAAGTTATTGCACTAGTTTTTGCACGCGACTGCCCTCATATGACCGCTTTAACAGTTGTGGCAATAAATTGTTCGCAGTGCATTTACGTAGTTATTGTATGGGTTTATATTATAGTTTTGTAATATTATTATGTGTATAATACCAGATGATACTCCCACCACTCTGTAACTTATTATAATAAAAGATTTTTACGCATGCCCGAACTTTGTTTAAGTTTCTAAAGGATGTGACAATATGTGAAAAATATCATTTTATTTCACATATAAAAGAAAAAGGATATAAAAATATAGATTTCTTCTACGAGCTTTTATATTAAAAGCATTTTTTTTCATTCGAATAATACTCGATTTAAAAAATAGTTCACCAATAAAATGCTTATATTATCGTAAAAGTCTCACCAGTCAAATACATAATAGTTTAGTTTGTGTATCTTACCTATTTTATGCGTACAATAAAGGAACCAATCAATCAACCAAATACATGGTGACTGGTGGTGGTGGTGGTGGAGACACCCAAATACATGGTGACTGGTGAGACACTTACAATACTCGGGACCTGATATTTGATGATTATATATGACGAAAAAAATTAACATTAAATGTAAATATCAATTAACAATACGTGAGATTAAGAGAAAGTTGACTAATTATGTACGGAACGCATGGACATACTAGTGTGGCCGCACCATGACGGTCAATTTTCCCTTCATACTTCAGTCCTGGCTTAGGACAGGCAAAAATACCTATTTCACTCATTCGAATCACTTAGGTATTTGTTTCATAATTATATACAAAAAATGAAGTGAATTATAATTTTTATAGCGTTTAATTCCGACTGACAGCCGTCCTTAAATCTTTTTTATAACTGACTAGTTTTTTACGCTGGAGAATGCATTTGCGAACTAACTTTTTCGAACAGCAAATTAACACCAGAACGTAAGGCCACACTTTGTCAAATTCAAAGGAAATTTGGTCAAAAATTAAGGACATATTATATTTTTATTACATAATTATAACGTGAATTGAAAACCGAGTACCCTTCTTAAGTATTCTAAGTGTCTCACCAGTCACTCTGTTTATGTATCATAACATTAGAGTTAAGTTCGATTTAAATTGAAAGAACGAGTATGGGTATAAACCCACACTATTCATTTAAACAATACAATAACTCTCATAATTCCATTACTGGATATGATCAAAATACATAATCACGAAAGGACAATAGGGCTTTTATTTCAAAATAGTCCTCAATACCACTTTGAGTTCCAAAGTTTCACTTAAAAGGAAATTTAAAGCACATTTGAACTGAGTAATAGCTGATGGTTTGATCTGCGGTCATTTGGAGACGATAACAGTAAGTTAGAAGCAATTGTTAGTGTGACCGGCGTTTACCCATCACCCCATATAAAGGGCGAACGGTGCCAGCGGACTTAATTAGGTTGCACTCTATAAGGCCACGAAAACGTAGCCACTAAAACGTAGCCACGAAAACTATCTCCTCTTTGGTTAAGAATTCCAATTTCAAATTTATACAGCTATTTACTAATGCATTTGTGTTTCGAAAAGCGTTATTAGTTTTTTCCTCTTTTGGTTTTTTCTTTGCGTCATTTAGTTTACAAAATGGAAAACTTAAAATATCGCGTTATTTACGAGTACGAGTTCCACCGTGGGACCAATGCTGTGAAAACGGCTCGAAGGATTAATGAGGTGTATGACCTAATGCTATAATATATGGTCTTGAAAGACGTTACAATATAATACGTTAAATTATATATCAGCTAGCGAGGCCGCCGACCAGGGACGAAGAGTAATCATCAAAAATATATAAGATATATAAGCACAAACGCGTACTAAGGAAAAAAAATGGAGCCAAAATCGTTTTATGTACATACTCAATATTTATTAGAATAATTAGCCCCATTTAGGAGGAAATGTTGTGATTCCTACTTTTCCAAAAAACTGTTAAATATTCTATTTTCACCAGCAATTCCAACCTCATTTTTCGCGAGAAATACTGGCAGCACATAAGAACTGCATTGTCGTCAAAGATATAAAAAACAAGAACATTATGGAATAATGGCGGGAATTAGGGCCTTTTATCTGTCAACTGTCAATTGTAATTGTTATGTTGTTAGAGAAATTAGTAGAGGAAGCAAAATAATAATAATTGATTAATAATCTGAAAAATAAATAGTGTCGTAGTGCAGTCCAGCCAGTATTACATCGTGTACAGATATTCTAGTTATATAATATTCTAATAAAAATGTTAACAAATGACTCCCTTTTTAATTCTCTATATTAAATTATTTTCATTTTAAAGTTCATGTCCACTAGGTGCCTAGGTATCTTTACTGAGAGCGTACTCATTCCAGACCAACAATCTCGTACTTTTGATGGTGGATTTCCGAGCATCGGTAGCCATTTAAAATTAGAGCGCCTTTGACCCCTGTCATATAAAGAAGGTGAACATTACCTCTGTCAAAAGAAAATGAAGCCTGTCTCCATAGTCTAAATAAACTCACTGCGTGGAAAAAATACATTTCCTACGTCGTATAATATTTTAAACTCTCCTTCCTAACACAAAATGGTTGTCGGCACTTGGTACTATTTTGATATGGTTCGATTGGTGCAATGTGAAAGTTATACTCAATTTTACACGTTAAAAAACCTGTATTCAGTAAAAGTTTGAGTTGAAAATAAAACTGATTTAAAATTATTCTTCTGTATAATTCCTTCCGTTAATTAGAACATTGCTGCACCGAACGCAAAGTCATCAATGCAGGAGTGTTTTATCGGTGCGCGAGAAAATGCGAGGGCACTAAATCAACTGAATCTTTTGCTAAACAAAGTGATAAATGTTTTAAAATCATTATCTGTCTTAATTTATACAAGTTATAAATATATATATTAAAAAGGAAATATTAATAAATATGAATACAGGCCAAATGGAGTAATATCTGCTGATTTCTGTACTCTAGTTGGACCAACCGTCAGTCGAGTAAAAGTTTGGTCAAATGTTTGTTCAAACTGAAGTTAGATTTAGTTCAGTCTTTTTTATTACACGCTTGCACTTTTTTTGTACGTCCTAAGGTAGAGTGGCAATAATGCTTTCAGCATTAAGCCTCTCACCTCACAAAGAAAAAAAAGCTCTCAAAAATGTAATAGTATTACGAAAAAGACTATGTTATTAAGGCAATGTACAACCGCTTGACGCTATAACTTGTGCTTTGTATCCGCAATAAATTCCTGGGGAGTTCCTTACACTTGGCGGGGCAGACAAAATAATAAATAATATTATAGGATAATAGAATGTAGTAAATAGCAAGTAACCCAACCTTCGGGCAGGACAACGTCTGCCGGATCCGCTTGTAAACAGACATATATTTAGTCACCATGTCTTAATTACTGAACCAACCATTATGACTATAAAATTCACATTACTGGAATACATAAAAATACATGAGGCGCAAGAGAAGCCGCGTGTAAGAGCTAGTTAATCATAAATCTTGTCGGACTCACCGAGATACGTATCAAAATTCTAATTAGAGCCAAATTGCGCTAAATCACGTACGCAAAATGAACAAAACGTTGAGGATAATTTACGCTCATAATTTACCCGAAAAAGTGCACACTGTAATCTGCAGGGCTCCATCGAAAATCGATTCATCGCGTATCGATTTACAAAATTCGACCACCTGCATGCATTTTGCAAGTAACGGACCCCATATATCATGTACATCGACACCTCTGTATTCGATATTATAAACAATTACTCATGAAATCGATTCGGGTGAAATCGATTTAAATTATGATAAGTGCATCGACACCATTAACCTGGTAACCTTCAATTCAATTCTATTTGCGTATACGAATTAATTTGTCCAATTCGGGATTGAAATTTTGCATATATGTCGCTTATGATGAATGTAATAACGTTCCGTTCTTTGTACAGTTTCACAGGAGGTCGTAACTTAATCAGTGTCTGGCATTTCGTGTACTTCTTACCGCGACCGGATGGTAAATGGGTAACCCATTTTAACACAGTTTTTTTAAATATCTGACCTAATCCGTGTTTCAGAATGCACGTAAAATGGCAGTCGGTCATCTTAACTCACCCCACAGCCATATCTTCTGCAAAAATGTATTGATAATTATATAAATAAATTTTATAAGAAATATAACTTCTATCAAGTGTTCAGGATTATAGGCACCCATTCAATTTTCAATTTCTTTCATTTTCGTTACTTTTTGTGGCATTCGTTTTTTTCCTTTGGGGGCACTGCGTGCTCCCGTATGCACTCTCAAAAAACCCTATCTCTAATCAATTGTAATAACGTGTAATAAAATATGATATTAAAGTGTTACATATGATAAAATACCTAGAAGGATTCGCGCACAATATTACAGGTATTAAGGCGTGTGTAATTAAAATCGATAATTATTGTTTCGAGAGGAAATCGATGTTGGCATTGCGTAACTGTTCTTAATAATAACACAGCACTGTTTATTATTCGCGTGAAGTAATTACAAACTAATAAGACTATCACTTGATTATAGGGAGTGTAAGTGAAGCGGTTATATTTGTAATAACTAATCTACGGTTTCGTTACACCTACACTTCACTTCAAATTTTCTGCTAGAGATATTAGCTTGGCACTTCATTTCCTTCATCTAAATATATATAAGCGAAAAGTCACTTCGAGTCAGCCTCGAAAACCGCGAGACGTATAAGTATGAAATTTGGCAACGAGGTGGTTTACAGGTAGTAGACATTTGCTAAATACAGATTTTTTCGATAGCGCCGGATTAACGAAATCTGAGGGTATGTTATATTTCAGGCAGACGAAGTCGCGGAAAAATATAGTAATTCATAAAATCGACCAGAAATCATGAGAAAACTTTTAGGGTTTTTCTGTCAGTCATTTGATCACAAAAGCCCTAGTTACTTCATCTAAAGATCCGTGGACTAAATTAATGCGGAAATAAGGCGAAAATACCGTTGTTTCCTTCGACTTTCATACAAATTTTCTACTCTTATTTCACCTATTTTGAATTCAGTTTTTGCGACAAAAAGAAAGGGAGAATTCTTGGCCCCTGTAATGTACCAAATATGAATTGTCAATAAAAGGGAGAGCTTTAAAACCCTTATTTTTATAAGGATTAGGAATTAGGGAAACTCGGGTATAGTGTTTTCACTACACAGACTGCATTTTTTCAATTTGTGTTTTTATAAAAGATATCCGATATATTGTCGAATGCAATTAGTAAAAGAATTTAATTTCGACGTTACAAACAGTAACTTCAGTTTTCTTTATATGTATAGATTTAGTCTAGAACATAGAATGATTTAATAAGGCCCGACTCTAAGGCCGCAAAATTTAGGAGGCGTCAAAATTTGGTCTTTTTATTGTAGTAATCGCGTCTTCTGTAAACTAACGCGTAAAAAATCAAAAATGTGTCCTAATAGCATTCCGCAAAAAATTACATGTATGGAGATTACAATTATTTGTTAGAAATTGTAAGAATCAGTCTATAAAATACTTATTGAGATAATTTTATCATTTACTATCTTTTTTATTTTAATTTAGTTTCTATAGTTCAGGGGGCCCCAGGGGAGCTTATCAAATCCGCCATTATTTGGCATACAAGATTCCTTACTATGTGAGACTTAGCCGTCTCTAATTTCAATTGAAATAAACCTAAGAAATCTAATAAATCCACAAGAAAACTTAGAGTAAGAACACGTTTATAGTATCATGCCATTTGCAGTCCAAACTAGGTGCAAAAACGAACTACGGGTTTAGGTGCTACAATATTACTGTCGTGTTACGTATAAGTTCGTTTACATAGATCGGTTTTCTTATATCGCACTAGCTATTTGCCGTGACTTTATCCGCCTAAAATTGCGACCTCCTCAATCTAGCCCTATCAAAAAATCCTTTTTTAGCGGATGTATTTTAACTTAAACTACCTCCTCGCCAAATTTCATCATTGTACGTCCCGCGGATTTTCAAAATTTCGTGTTATGTGATTTATCACTTTTATAATTATATAGAAGAAGTTCGTGCCCGCAACTTCATCCCTGTAAAATTAGGTATAAAAATTTGATTCAATTTTAGCGTGATGATATATAGCCTTCCTCGATAAATGGGCTATCTAACACTGAAACAATTTTTCAAAACCAGTATTTCCTGAGATTGGCGCGTTCAAGGAAACAAACAATTAAACTCGTCAGCTGTTTATATTAGCATAGAGTATAGATGAAAATCCAGCTAGCGACACTTCTATTAAATCTATCTTGTTGATGTACAGATCGATTAAAGGACATAAAAAGATCGACTAGAAGAGATATTTTCTGTGGAATTAAAATCTTATTGCAATTACCAACACATCTTAAGTGTACGTGTTCAATATAGAAAGGTAAATTTAATAATAATATTAAATATAGTAATAAACAAAATAGTTAAATGATGATTTGTTGACTACAATGTTAATTTATTTTGTAGTGTAAGAACATATATAAAAAAATAATATAGATTATAAAAGGGTGGAAAAAATATTGGCTGTAAATGTGAATTTTATTTTATTTCTCATTCATATAGTTGAATAATCAACTATTGGATCACTATTAAAAATTAATAAACGTTAAGCCAATAAAATTATCATATAGATGCAGTGTGTATTATTCTAAAACCCACAACAACTGTGTCAATTGTGCGTTTTAGTTATTGGCCTTTTAAAAACAAAGACATTATGGCAATTTACTGTAATAATCTGTGCACTGAGGGCGACCACGGAAAGTGAAAGTGACTTACCTCGAAATCGCCACGGTCCCTCACGACCATTACTTTTTTAAAGAAAATTTGCGGCATAATGTCACCTTTAATCTTTATCTATCTGTTATTTTTCAAACTACGCAAAATATTTTTATAATTCACACACTGTCAATGTCACTTTTTAGGCTGTATATTACCAATGCCATTGCCACACCGTTTTTAATTGTCATCTTTTGGCGCGAACTCACATCCTACTTTCACAGAGTATACAAAAAATTATTGAAAGTATTCGGAAGTTTAAAGCAGAATGTTCAAGAATAAACTGTTTTTAGTACAGATGCGGACAAATATTTGTGCCAAATATTGATATTTAAATAGGTACAGAACTTTGCGTTCTAACTCAATGTAGACAACTAAGCCACCGAACGAGTTTAATGTTTATAAGTATGAAACATTGACTAGCACGTGAACTGGCCTGTCGCAATGGATGAATTCTAGCTGCTTGATTGGCTACTATCACGATGCAATAAGGTATAAATTCGCTTGGCTATTGCAAAATATACATTGATTACCATTTGGCCTACGTACTATGCAATATATCTACGCTATTCGCAACATAAGATCCAATCTCCTTTAATTTACTTAAATAGCAAATGCCATTTTCCAACGAAATTATATATATTGAACATTCTTATCAAATATAAATTTTCTTTTGAGTATCTTAATATAAGTACATATATAATTTTTTTTTTAAATTTTAACCTGCATAGATTAAGTCTTAATGATATCGAATAATTGCATACAGAAATTTATAACTATATAATAGCTTTGGTATGATAGAAGTAGAAGTGGTTAGCTAGAATTGATTAGATAATTATTTTAAGAAAATGATTTATAATCACTATTATATTCGGGGTTTTTTAGTGAAGGTATCCGGGGACACCAAGTGCCCCCAAATGAAAATATAGAAATTATAAAAAACACCAAAAAAAAATAAGAAATTTTATAACTCAATTCGTGATAGATCTCTCTCCACTCGTTAGCTATGCTTCTTTTAAAAATTAACACATTTCGGTTGAAAGAATTTATTTCTCATAAGAACATAATAGTTCATTTCAATCAAAATAAATGTCTAACGCTCGAACACTACAAATCTCATTGTCATAAAACAACGGTCCAATATACATATATCATTGCTTATAGAAATTGATGTATTTTTATATATTATTCTATCACTACACGTATTTGCATTCCCAGAATGCATCTATGGTCAAGACAAGGGATGGGAAGGGTACAAAAAAATTATAGACGTACAACTTTCGAGAATTGACGTGCCCCCAACAATAAGGTGACAAAAAAGGCATGATTAAATTTATCACCAATCTATACTAATATATAAAGCTGAAGAGTTTGTTTGTTTATTTTAACGCGCTAATCTCAGGAACTACTATTCCGATTTGAAAAATTCTTTCAGCGTTAGATAGCTTATTTATCGGCTTGACGCTAAATGTTTTCACCTATTTTTACGTGGACGTATTCGTGGGAACAGCTAGTCTATTATATTCATTATATGCATCGAGCAAAAGGATAACTTCCAAAAATCCTAAAATAATAAGTGCAGATTTGCATCTATTTTACACTTAACTAGCTGTGCCCACGACTTCATCCGCATAAAATTAGGTAAAAAAAATTGGTTCAATTCTAGCGTGATGCCATATAGCCTATAGCGTTCCTCGATAAATGTGCTAACACTGAAAGAATTTTACAAATCGGACCATTAATTCCTCAGATTAGTGCGTGCCAGCAAACAAACAAACTCTTCAGCTTTATATACTAGTACAGATTATTTTTCCTTTATAATATAAACATATAAATTTCTCTTTGTTTATTAAAGCCATTCCGATCACAGTTTCGTCTGATTAAATGTCACGTGTATATCGACGATTTTAATTAACATTTTTAAATTAAACAGTGCTAATAAAGTCGTATTTTATTTTCTAATTTCACGATTTTGCATATTTAAGAAATTAAACGATATATTGTTAATAAAGAAGTATTACTAAGTACAATTATTTAGTCATGCTTTCATGCCTTAACCACTCAACCAATCTTTAGGAAATTTGGCATATCCTGAGACAGTTTTTCTACCCACATGTTAAGGGTATTCTTAATACAGAAATAACAGCTATTATCGAAGAATAAAAACTTAGATTTATTTTATAATGATATAGGAGGGGAATTAGTCTGGCATAAGCTAACGTGATATTTTTTTATGTTACAAGGGGCAAATGAGCAGGATGTTTTTTTATGTTACATGGAGCAAATGATCAGGCAGCAGGCAGCTAAGTGCCTACTGACGCCCATGGATCAGGAGGCAAGCAGGTGCATTATTGGCTTTAATGAGGAGTTTAGGCCACCGGGGAGTCTCACAAACCTAACGAAACACGACAATACCATCAATTGTTATGACAGCATTTCCGCCACTTCACACCGATCCTATGTAAGAAAGAGGTGAAGCTTTGGATTTGACATAGCTGAAAAATGATTTTGCTAATATTCTGTTTTTAGGGTTCCGTACCTGAAAAAAGGCACCCTTATAGGATCACTTCGTTGTCCGTCCGTCTGTCTATCTGTCTGTGTGTCTGTCTGTCTGTCAAGACCCTTTTTCTCAGGAACGGGAAGACCAAAAAATTTTGAAATTATTATCAAATACTGAAATCTGCGGCCCCTTGAAGCTGTGAAAATATCAACCCTCTAAGTCAACAATCAAAAGATATGGCCGTTTATGTCACTTTTCCCATACCTTTGCAAGGGGACCCAAAACCTATAGGGTACTTTACGTTGACCTAGAATCATGAAATTTGGCAAGCAGCTACATCGTATAGCACAAGTAAAGAAAAAAATCCGAAAATTGTAAATCTGTCATTGCAACAGTGTCTCTTTGTCTATCTGTATGTCTGTCTGACAATACCCTTTTTCTCAGAAACACGAGCAGGTATAAAGTTGAAATTGATACCAAATACTGAGGTCTGTGATCTCTTGAAGCTGTGAAAATATCAACTCTCTAAATATACGCAATCAAAAGATATGACCATATATGTCGCATTTCATATCGTTTTTTTTTTAAATATACGCTTGGTTTGGACGCAACCTATGAATATGGTAAGTGTGAGGCCGGTATCAAGATCTATTATTCGTCAAAACCCGGCACATTTGTGACATGGCATTTATGGATACTTGTTGAGATGCAAAGAACCGGAATATTATAGTACATTTTGGAAATTCTTTAGTATTATTTTGTATATAAAGTCGTACCTTTAGTCAATGTTTCCATACTTATATAATTTAAAAGATACCTACACTGTTATTACCTTTTTTTTAATTAATTATTTAAATTAATTCAATACTTTTATTACATATGTGTGTACGTATAAATTTTAAGTGTATTTCCGCAATTAACTATATAACTGAATAGAAAATTGAAGACAAACACACGTTATAATAACACATTCATTGATTTATTTGCAACTATCAGCCGCCGGCCGCTCTAAACACAGCTATAAAAAAAAAAACTTAACTCGTGGCCACTCTTATCACAATCTTTAAAAAAAAAGCTTGTTTATAGTGGTTAAGAGAATATTAGGCATAACACAAATTACCCATCTATAGTACATATGAAAATGGATCCTAATTGTTACGGCGTCACGCGACAACCGATTTCGGTAATTCTATTTTTGTTGTGTTTGTTATTGTCAGGAGAAGGTTCGTGCGAAACAAAACTTTTAAATAATTGTACAGAAAATCAGAAAATTTAAGAATCCTTAACCACCATATTATATTATTTCTAATAATGACGGGAATGGGGACGGGGACGGGAACGGGAACGGTAACGGGAAAGGGAACAGGAAAGGGAACGGGAAAGAGAAAGGGAACGGGGGTAATATGGAAAGTTGAATGTAAGTAATCCAACGTTCGGGCATGACATCGTCTGCCGGGTTCCCTAATACGATACAAACGCGAAAGGTCACCTAACAAACAAATCTCGAAAACTGCAAGACGTACATTGATGAAATTTGGCATGGGGGTGGTTAAGTAGATATGCGGTAAGAATGGTTTTTTCGATAGAGCAACATTTTAAGCGGAAGCAGTTGCGGTAAACAGAAATAATGTTTTAATACTATAAGCGAGTATGACGTATATTATATGTTTTAATTGATCCATATAATCGGTGTAATTATGCTTATACTAAAAAAAGAATATCTTTCAGATCAGCATATTACATATAGTGAAATGATGCAATTGAGCTGTTTTCTGCTAACATAGCGGATTAGCTGCATTATTAAATTTAAACTAACATGTACTTTACCTGGCCCGAATTCGAAAATAAGGCCGATCTCATGTGAGAAAGAGGTACTGGTACCCGGACGCGCCGGACCAATTCGGCTACAAGCATGGCGCTACCTCGGTTGCGTCTCGCTTAATTAAAAATCTTACACTCTAGTTTGCTTGTGCGACGGTCTGGTTTGCAAGCGTGGGCAGCGCGGGGCGTACATACCAAGCTATATTTTTAAAAAATACCTACTATTTACTTTGTATTTCTGTAATAAATCGCGATTTAGTTTTTTTTAATCACTTCCGCCTCCGTTTACCTCTGCATCCGCGGAGTCAAAGCCACTTAACTTAGCCCCCGCATCCGCATCCGCCTCTGCTAAGACGGCCTCAAATACAACCCTAATTTGAACATGCTTTCCTTACGTGATCACATTGAAGCTAAAACGACGTTATAAATGGACGCGCTTACGCACTGAATTGAATGTCTCAAATTTATTTTAAATTATATATTTAATTATCCTGGTGCCGTAACTTTTTGAACAAAATTGTATGTTATGATCTGTTTGAATTTAACTTTATACGTTATGGGGAAAGGTAAATTCAATTAGATGATGAAAATAACAAATAAGTAAGTATAAAAACAATTAATAATATTACATACTATACCCATATATTCAGTTCAATATTTTACGTATACTGTTAACATTGAAACATATACATAATATTAATACACTAATGCAGTAGAAATAGCGCAAAATAGGAGCACTTTGTAAAATAATCCAAAAATGATAGGGTTCTCAAAAAGATCTACTGTAACCCCCCTATAACACGGTACTTTCATAACGTATTAATAATATTCTACAATATAATGTAATGCGTATAATGTAATATTTATATAATAATATAAATATTACATTATACGCATTCAGGGTTGTACAAGCTCGTTGTACGAGAATACTCCTACAACGCATTTTGCTATAACGAGGAATAAATCTACCATGTTATAGAGAAATTACAGTAACATATAAAAACGTTTGTATAAAGTGTTCAGTCTAAAAATGCATGCCCCTCAACTAAATTTGCAACGCTTACTGGAGTGTATGCGGCGATTTGAAACTCAACCATGCATTGCGAGGTCGACTAAACGCCAATGATATTGACGAGCTTGTGTGTATAGCGTCAAAACACAATTTGCATGCATTTTTAGACTGAACTCTAAGAATTTCTTAAACACCAGATAGGGTTATTTTTCGGTTTTCTGTCCCCCATTTTCTATTATCCAAGGCACATTATCAAAAAAGTTATTACAGAGGTTCTTCAGTGAAGTATGGGTGCTCAAGACAGTCTAAAGCTGTTAGACGTTTCGCTGGATCGAAGACTAGCATACCCTGAAAAAAGACAATAGCATTTTAGACCAATATATACTCACTCCTTCATCGTTATCTCGGTCTAGTACCAGAGGGCCTAGCACGAACATACTCGATAGTTTTACTTATTTTACGTTAACAAACTAAACGTCAAATAAAGGTTCGTGCTTCCATTTTGCACGACTTACATGACCGAGACGTTGAGAATTCGATACGCGATAAAACTCGCAAGTTTTGATTTCATTCGTGCTACCAATATTTAGCAACTAAGTTGTGAAAAACGGTAGCATAATGTTTCTTTGAAGTTCGGTCCGAACGTAAAAGTAAGTAAAACTATCGAGAATGTTCGTGCTAGACCTTCTGGGTCAGCTTAAATTGCAGAGGATGTGGCTGTGGTCGCGTTGAGATGACATCTCCGGAACCTCCACAATCTCACAACTAAAATACCATTCAGTGACATTAATCAGGACCATAATTATTAGCGCATCTGCTGGCCTTCTGGTCGTGCAGATGTCCAAGGGCGCCGGTAGGCGCTTCGGTGCCTGCTGCCTGCCCGTCTGCTCCCTTGTAACATAAAAAAAAATGGTTATACAAAAACGTTTATTCCTCCCACAGAAAACAATATCCTTGCTTGAGTGTTTAACATTAAAAATAATGTTAAAACTAACACGAGATGGGTGGCTTGCCTGATCAGGCATTTGTGAATGCTCTTTAAATGTGAATGCCGCGTTGCAACGCCTCCTTGAGAAATCGATTGTCATTGTTGGGACTTTTGAGTTACTATTGAAACACGATCGGATCTATTCACAGCGGCAGATCAGTGAGAACGAGTATTTGTATATTGCATTAGACTAGTTGTGCCCGCGATTTCATCCACGTAAAATTAGGTAAAAAAAATAGATTTAATTTTAGCGTGATGTTATATAGCTTTCCTCGATTAATGGGCTGTCTAACACTGAAATAATTTTTCAAATCGGCCTAAGAATTCCTGAGATTAGCGCGTTCAAGCAAACAGAGAAACAAGCAAATTCTTCAGCTTTTTATATTAGTATAGATTATTTGTAGCAATATAGTATGGCATAATTAGTTTATAATGTGTCAGTTAAAGATTAAAGTGAATAAAGAGATGTCAAGAACAGATGTAGGGTTATTAATTGGAAATAATGCTAACAAACTATGTGATGGTAATGTAAAATTTGACACAATTATATCAAGTAGGTACGTAATAAAGTATTGTTTGCGATCATTAATTACTTGTAAAGGTCTAAGTTACTACAGGTATACAGTCAAATACATGTAATATTCCTTATTAGTAATACAAATTGGCCACCTCCGACCAGTTTGCCATGTATTTATGGAGGTCATTTCTCCATCTTTTCCGTGGTCTACCGCTAAGAGGTGACTCCATATATCGCGGTGAGCAAAGGCTCAGCCGTGGGACACAGATGGCAGATAATAAATAAGTAAATAAATAAAAAATACAAATCCCTTTGTGTATTTTAGTTCGATTTCATTTGGTTTTACATTGGATTATATATTTATTAAAAGAAATCATACAAATTGTTTCAAAAACAAGATTCTATTGCAGTACCCGATACCGTGTTCCAGACATATGTGCACCAGAAATTATGTACTGCAATTTAAAAAATAAATATGAGATTCGAATCTTAATTCTTGTCATGCAAATGGTAATGCAGTGCCGTGAGTAATATTTAAAATATAATTTATTTTATTGCTGCAGCCCGCATCCTTTGGCCTGGGGTGGAGACAAAAAACTCAGACTGCGCCGTGACCGCGTGTTTGTTTTCGTTGGCGTTAGGAACATTTGTCACGGAATGACAGGACACCCCTTTGAGTGACGTGTTTACAGGGTAAAATACCGGGAAAGACCGATAATTGCATGACAATAGCTTATTTGTACATTCTATCTTGGCCGCAATAGTAATAGTTTGAGATGTGAGTAATACTTGCGTTTCTAGCTCGATTGAGGGAGTTGATAGTATGGCGTATAGACTATTATAGACTTATTTTTTTGCCTTATACCGTCGCCAGATATAGCTTCATTTGAATGATTATTTTAACGTACATGTAGTGTGGCCGGGGAGTTTGTGTAACTTTACAAAGTTTTGTAGAACTGTGTCAACTTCAAGGTCAAAAATGTACAAAAACTTTGAGCTATGTCTGGCTCTGGTATTACATAGAGGACAGGCACGCTTTACTAATAAAGTCGTGCAAAAGTCTTATACAATTATTGTGGCTGTATATAAGTATGTTCAATTAATTGTCCTTCTAGGGGTGGCGCAGTGGGCAGTAACCCTGCCATTCAAACTCGACTAATTCAAATTTAGAATGAAAATTTTCGAATTTGGAATATGGATGGGCATTGGTGCATACGTGCTTGAGAACTTCGTCATAAATATGACACTAACTGCATAGAAGTATTTTTTTATTATTTTTAATTGACTGGAACGTTGGCGCAGTGGGCTGTGACCCAGCCTTCCGCTTCGGGGGTCGTGGGTTCGATTCCTGCCTCGAGTCTGTGTCTATTACCCTATATATATTTATTTATATATTAAAAAAATATATATTTGTGTATAACAGCCGTCTGTTACCTATAATACAGGCATTCATTTTTGTTGTATTGGCTATTTTACCTTTAATAAAGAAATTTATTATTATTATTATTAATTAGATGTCCGTGTGTCATAACTCATATAATCCTGTATATATTTATATTATGTATCTTTAGACGATTAATTCTTTTAACTCGGAAAAGGCTGGAACGATTTTCATGAAATTTGGCATGCAGGGGGTTTGGGGCGATGAATCGATCTAGCTAGGTTTCATTTTTAGAAAAATGGATGGGCTGTTGGATTACCAATAAATCAATAAATCAAATTAAAAAACAACGTTTTATCGGAGCGAATCTGGGTATAAATTAAATCAAAATTTCCTTATGACTTTTACATCTCTACTGAAAGTCATTTATGTATTTTTTTTCATAATGTGTGTCCATTGATAATATATATGACTTATTAAATCGGTATAGCCAATTCTAAGATTACCCGTAATGAAGAAACAATTACAAAAAGGATAACAAATAGTTTCCATTATAGCTACAATATGCACATTCATATCAATTTAATAAAAGAATATCACGTGGAATTTAATTGTATAGATTTTTGTACCAATTTTCGAAACGGCTGGACCGATTACGATGGAACTTTCACTGGCAAATAGTTAATATTGCAAGGGGTGACACAGGCTACTTCAGTTTTTAAATAATAATTAGGGTTCCGCCATCCGTCGTAAATAATAATCTTTAACATTTTACAAAATTACTGAATTCACGAAGATTTAATATTTCTTTGCTGAATTCAAAGAACCTTTATATAAATGTTGCTTGCTTTTATTCTTCTAGATAAAAAGCCGTTAGACGAATACAGTAAGCCAAAAATAGGCTTCGACGGAGACACTGTTAAGATCTACAGTGGTCATGCCATAGGCTTGCCAACCAGTGGTGTAAGTATATACATATATCTTTATATATATAATAAGGGACAAATGGGCAGGCGATTCACTTAAGTGACTACCGACGCCCATGGACAACTGCAACACCGGGAGGATCGCAGATGCGTTGCCGGCCTTTGAGAAATATGTATGCTCTTTTCTTAAAGGTCCCTAAGTCGTGTCCGTTCGAAAATACAGACTCTGGTAATTGATTCCACAGAGGTATCTTATCTTACCTTTATTTTTGTCACTATAATCATAATAGAGATTATTATCATTCTCCTTCTTCCTAGCGTTATCCAGGTCTAGTATTAGGGTTCGCTTAAATTGCAGAAGTTGTGGCTGTGGGGCGAGTTAAGATCACCGATTGCCGTCTGACGTCATCCTCGAAAACCCCACAATCTCTACAATCTCACAACTAATATAACTCAGTGACATTAATCGAGGCCGGGATATTTTAAAGCGATTGCTAGAATTGGTCACCAGTGAATGCATTGTTCGTGGTCAATCAGTGGGCTGGCATTTGAGTCGTACGCTAGGTTAAATAGTCTTATATACGTTTCGGAAAATATTGATGTAATAAAATTTTTTATGTATCCTATCCTACCAATTCTATAAAAACGAAAATTTGTACACATGGATGTATGGATGTATAAATGTCTGGATGTATGTTTAACGCTCTTTCACGGAAAAAGTACTAAATGGATTTTAATAAAGCTTTACTATTAATATAATTTATACATCAGAGTAATACATAGGCTATAAAGATATTGTTTGAATTATCCAAAATATAACGATAAAAGTCAAGTAAGTAGCAGAAAATTCTGTCATCTGCGAGCTATTCTGGCGTGCTTTTAAACCGTTAGTTACACGTATGAAGTGTAAAGAAAATATTTATCTTAAGTAGTTCTACAAAAAAGCCCGCGACAGTATATATCTATCTTTCATGTTTAAGCCATTAACGCCAAAATAATGAACCGTTATGGTAAGGGAACGGGGACAATATTATAGGATAATAGAGTGTAAAAAATAGTAAATAACCCAACGTTCGGACAAGACAACGTCTGCCGGGTCCGCTTGTTAAATATAGAGATTCCGTTATTTAAAAAGTATATATTAATGTCTTGCATATATTATCTCTTGCATGAAAAACTAAACTACTTTGCTTTAATCCGCGAATGATGAATTTAATTCGCGGATTAAAGCAAAGTAGTTTAGTTTTTCATGCATGTCATGGATTTCCGCAAAGTAACGCCTGATTCTATCAATTATATTATCTCTATCTTACATATGTACTTCGAATAATCATCGACTAGCAAGATATATGAGTAATACAATCACTTGAATGAAGTAATATAATAAATACGCCGAAACTTCTTTACGCTGAAACCCTTAGTTATTTTCACTCAATATTATCCTTACTTCACTTCACTTCCACAAGTTTGTTATTATTTGTTATATAGCTTTCGAAGTTGGAAGTAAAGTAAAAAAGCAATAAGTGTCACAGACGTCCAATATTTGCGAAGTGACTATTTATTTTCAGTTGTTCTTGTTTATGGGGGCAACCATAAATTACATCACACGTTAAAGGGGGGCATCACAAAAATATGACATAGAGTGACACCGAACAGTGAAGGTCCAAAGCTGGGTGAAGTCACATGTAAAAATTTATTAACATAATATTTTGTTTGTCTTTTATTAACATACAACAATATAAATAAAAGAAACTGCTTTTTGTTTGCTTGATTATGTGACCTCACGCCATGGGAGAGGGGGGTGTTGTAAATGTGACAACCACCGACGTCAAAAAATCGTAAAATTCGTGTGACGTAATTTATGGATGACCCCTTACTATCATCAACTTATACAACACTTTAGAGCCCCAATAGCTCAACAGTATAAGGTATGGACTGAAATCCGCAAGGTACCCGGTTCAAACCTCACCGCAGTGGGGTATTGTCGCACCCACTCCTAATACAAGCTTTTAATTTAAGCTTAATAGGTGGGCAATAGGGAATATTAGACATACCTAAAAAGTATCCTTAATATTCTTTAAAAAAAAAAAAAAAAGAACACTTATCACAACCGCCGCCATCCGCTATTATTTCGTAAATTTAGTAAGTAAGCCCTATCTTCCCCTTTTCTTCTTCTCAGCGTTATCCTGTTCTGGTACCAGGGTCCGCTTAGATTATTTAGTATGTGGCTGTGGCGCGAGTTAAAATAACCGATTGCCGTCTGATGTCATCCTCGGAACCCTAAAGATCTCCACAACCTCACTACTAATCTCACCCAGTGTCATTAATCGGATCCCACTTGTTCTACGTGCCTTCCGAAACACGGAGGCTAAACTCGTCATTAAGGGCCGGCAGCGCATCTGCTGGCCTTCTGGTCGTACAGATGTCCATGGGCGCCGGTAGGCATTTCGGTGCCTGCTGCCTGCTCGTTTGCCCTCTTGTAACATAAAAAAAAAATAATAATGTGCCGGCCCATATCGGCTGCAGACCAAAAGGTCTGCAAGAATGGTACAACCTGCAATTAAATAAGTAGACAGAAGTAAAGGGATAAGGGATAGAGTAAAAGGATATATAGGTAGATGAAAAGAAAAATAGGATACCGATATTACTATCACGGACGATATAGAAGGAGAGAGAATAGCTAAAGCTAAAGAAACAATAACAGCTGTGGTAACTACATACTCCTGCGTCCACGCAATTTTTTAAAATGGTACCAAAATTATCGCTTCACGTATTAATATACAGAATATTTAAGGATATTTATCTATATGTTAATGAACCTAACCTTTCAGCCCGGTTCTTCTTGCGCCAACTGCTACCAAGCCGTTACTTGCCTCTCCAACAATAATGGAGTCGTTCGCAACTGTCGTGGCTTTCTTCGCTACTGCAATAACGGAAGGTGCTCATTCTCCCCAGACCCTGTTGCCTGCAATGGTACTATTGTCGGTTAAATCATCGCATAAAGGTACTCAACTGAAGATTACTATATTCTTATTGTTATACTAGCGGACCCGGCAGACGTTGTCCTGTCCAAACGATGGATTACGTATTATTTGCTACATTATATTATCCTAATACTGGAGCCGGACATAGCTCAGTGTTTGTACATTTTTGTCCTTGAAGTAAACAAAGTACTACAAAACTTTGTACAGTTACATAAAGTTCCCGCAATACTACATGATCATCCAAATGAAGGTACACCTGGCTCCGGTATAACATATAATATTATTCCCGTTTCATTTCCCAATAATTGACGCTGTTTGCAGCGCGCATTCTGTCAGTGTTATGTCAAACGCCATAAGGTTACATTATAAGAATTGAAATTGTCAAAAGCGCTAAGGGTACATTAGAAATAATTTAATATGGATTTGTATTCTTAATTTTTTTAATTTTCCGCGCAATTTTGCTTAATTTTTTTTGTTTTACATGAACCTTCACCTGACATTAAAAAACACAACAATTAGCGACATCGGTCCAGCCGTTCATACTTGATGCCATGAATAAGAGAAATAGGAATTCAGTTCTATATATTACTATTATTAATATAGATAACTTTATTATTATTTATTAATTGGAGTAATTGTTCCCAATTAATTTACCGTCGCACCCTCCTCAGCAAAACTTATCTATATAGGAACACGAACATTCCAGGTCCTCACGACACAGGTTTTCCTCTCACTCACTAGTAAGTAAGACTAGAAAAGAAAAAAAGAAAGCTGTAATAAGCAATATTAATATATATTTTTTGTACTGTTATAAAGTTTTAATTGTTTTCCACGTTGTGTTGTGTTTTTTATTTTAGAGCTATAATCTACACCAGGCGCGACTTAACTATACCGGACTGTTATTTTTCTCTAAGTACATATTTTTATCCGGTACATAAATTACAAAATATTTTTTGGAGTTTACTCCTTATGGAAACGATATAAGGCCAGTGGTATAAAAATATGGGTAGTGAAGTCGAATGTATCAGATGTTACGCGTTCCAGTGTTACGCTCCCCACTCCTCTTATACCGAACGCACAGAAGAAAGGGGAAAATGTTTTACAGTATACTATATGGTGCTTACATATGGCCCCTCCATAAGGAGGATGAAGGAGAGGGAAGGAGGGATATGGAGCTCGAGGTGGGAATCGAACCCACGACCCCCGGAGCAGGAGGCAGGGTCACTGCCCACTGCGCCAACGGGCCAGTCAAACAATCACTGCCCTAATCATCACTTTCTGTCACTTTATCTGCTATGCATAAAAGTCTCTTATGGCTCATATTTGTTACATTGACTGTTGTTACGTATCTATATCTTGGAGATATGCTCACGTTCCTTAACCCCCCCCCCCCCCCTATGAGTTACAATCAATAATAACTCCATCCGGAGCGGCATAGTAGCATGCGACAAGTGACCGTATGTCGCTGCACCCAAGGATGAAGAGGGTCCCGTTGTATTTTAAGTATCTAACTCTTGAAATCAAAACCTTTTTATGTAACTTAAGTGACAAACAACCACTGCTATTGGCAGGTGTCCTGGCTTATAGTAGCTTGGTCAGGGATTTACTTGAGCATTGCCAATTCTGATATGGCAATTCTATATCAACACTGTTATCTCCAATATAGTCTAGAAGTCCAGTTTAGGTGTTTAGTAATACCCCTAGCAATGTAGGCTAGTCTAGAATGTCTAATTCTGTAATCTATATTTCCCAAGTTATGAATAATGATTGTGGCCGAATTTCGGCTAATAGGCAAACATTAGTAATGTTTCAAATGTTAAAAAACTAAACGCCACCTTTATACGAGCTGTCGTAATTTAAATATTAATTTGTATTTGTACATTCAAGGCTTAACTTAACACGTTTGTTAACTATTCGCATTTATGCAAGACAATTATTAAAGACCTCTATTATATACCACTTGTTGACTTTACAAGTTAAACTATTAATTTTTAGTACTGAAGTGCTATTATATATTGGTTGTAAATGCTAGTTGTCATATCCCGAAGCGTGCAACTATGTGACTACATTGTATGAAATATTAAGGTGCGTTTAGCGACTGTATAAATCTTGATTCATTACAAAATTTCCAGAAGCGATGTTGATATGAAAGGAAGCAATTTGTAATATGATATTCTATTGACTTCAATGTAACGACCTTTTACAGAATGATCACACAGATTGATTAGGAAATTTCTTGTGCAGAATATAAAGCTTCCCAAATGGGAGAGTACCTCATACCCTACGTAGCAATGTAATAGTCTTAACGTAGTAGTGTGTTCTTGTATTTTGCACACTTGCTTCGCTATCGCGGTTAACTAGCAGGGTCCGCTCAGAATTCAGAGGACTTGTCTGTGGAGCGAGTTAAGATGGCTTGCTGCCGTCTGACGTCATCCCCGCCACCCCCACAATCTCTACAATTACACGACTAATATCACTCAATGCTATTAATATGAGTCTCGCCCATAATTTAAGGTGTCTTCCGAAAGACGGAGGAGGTCGAATATTTGAAAACCAGTGTTAGAATGGATCAGAACTGCTTAGCCTAGCGAACGACTCACATGCCGGCTAATGGCTAAACTATGACCTCCTCCGGAGTGCTGTAATTTGCATTCATAGCAATCACTGCCTGCTTATGTAAAAGCTGTCTTATGGCAAGAGATTATGTGATGCGTAGAAGTTGTGAGAGAAAAATATAAGAGTGACAACCCGAGGAGAATGCTATATTTGCGTCAGATTGAAATAACTCTAAATCTCATTGTAATTTGCAAGACCTGATGAGTAGAAGAGGATGAATCACTTTTTGCGAATATAAAAGGATGTGAATGAAATTCTTAGAAGTGTCCAAACTTCTTCTAGTCTTTCATTTTCGTTACGACCCACTTTTATGGACTTGAAGCTCCTATTATTACTGTCCTGGGGTTCAAGTGTATTATCTATATGTATGTATATTTCAAAAAAATATTATTTCTTTATAACAGGCGTCTGTTACCTACAACATAGGCATTAAGTTGTCTACCTTAAACATAGACGTCTCTGTGTCATATAATTTTATGTATTTATTATTTTTATTTATCTGTTTCCCCTTACTTAACAACAATCGCGGTATATGATTAATTTAATAGTTTTCCATCTTTCTTACACTGAAAAAATCAGTGTACAGCCATTTAACAGCAAACAAACGCCTACGTTCTGGTCGCATCAAATTCAACTAGATTGGCAGCAGCCCAACGCGACACGTATTTAAGGGCCAAGTGAACGTGTTGTACTGGATTGGATTTGATTAAATATTTTAGTTTTTATACTTTTTACTTTGATTAAATTACTTATGTATGAAGTGATATTGCAGTACTCCCTAGGTAGTCATTGTAGGGCCAATAGTCTGTCATTTTTACACCAGTCAGAAAAAAGTCAGCCCAGTAAATCTGAATTACAGTGTAAATTCTTTATAACAAATCCCAAGGGACGGACCATTTTAATTCGTTATAAAGAGTTTTCGTTATACGGAGGGTTTAAAGAACAATAACTAAATCTTTTATCGCA
Source organism: Charaxes varanes (assembly GCA_024363005.1). Taxonomy (NCBI): domain Eukaryota; kingdom Metazoa; phylum Arthropoda; class Insecta; order Lepidoptera; family Nymphalidae; genus Charaxes; species Charaxes varanes. The sequence goes on from JANCMC010046402.1 coordinate 211,545, forward strand.
AGTATCACAGGAACTTATTTGTTAACACATAACGCTTTTCTTTTAGCTGCCATCTTGACAGTTTCAAAGGTGATAATATACACGAGGCAGGTAGGAACCTAGCGCGTTTTATAGCTGATGTACCAACATTAATAACAAAGCAGGGTAGTTGCTTACCACCTCAAGCTGTCTATCTTAGTAATTTCGGCAGCTCAAACATTAAGCGTGAACCTTTTATAAGCCAATTATAAACAAAAGTATGCAATTAAATATAATTTTATAAATATTTGCTGACATCAAAATATAGACGTATTACTTCGTTGTAGAGAATGGCTGTTGCGCTATAGTGTACTAACGTATTGGCCCAACCAAATTGACCAAATTTCTACGTAAAAGGGAGTTTTTCGTTATTAAAAACAGCGTTATAAAGAGTTTACACTGTATTTAGAGCCTCAAACGAAATAAATTGAATTGTGGATTGAACTTTATGTGGCGCTTGGTTTGATCCCCGATCGCGGTAGGCTCGTATATGAGGGAATACGAAAATTGGTCCATCGCGATTGGGAATGGAAATTACCACCACACGGAATGTAATCCTTTGAACTACTAAGGCTCTATAGAAATTAGCATACGTGACATATTTACAAAGCACCGTATTTTGTTCAAATGTTTAATTTTAACAAACATTTAACTTAATCAAAGCGTAAAGCTTGTGCTAGAAGTAGGTGCGCCAATATCCAGCTGTAGTGAAGCACTGAAAAGGTTACCTCACCGACCTAGGCCGCCCATTCTATTGTTAAATTATAAAAGTGTAAAATAAAAGATTTAATAAAAATCGCTCACCAAAAATTAAGATAGTGTGCATCCACAGTTGGCCTTTTTTGGTGCTTGGAGCACAATAAGCTGCTACGAAAAATATGTTGGAAAGCTACGGAATAAACACGCTTTTTGTAGAAACATTTTGAACAGTTATAGATATTTCAGTGTAAAAATGCACGCCCCTCCGTTAATTAATTGCAACGCTCGTTTGTGTATGTGCAGCGTTTTTATTGTAATTTCAAACTCAACTACATACTTTACGTCAATGATATTGACGAGCTTACGTGTTTGTGTCTACACGATATTTTGTATGTAGAGGTGAAAACTTTGGAGGGGCGTGCATTTTTAGGCTGTACGCACGCTACCTGAAATAGTGGAATTTTAGTTTTAAAATTACTAGCTATTTCCCGTTACTTCGTCTGCATAAAATTAAATTTGCGACAGCTCTAAGACCGGAGACCGTCAAAGGCGATAGAAGTCAGTAAATTTAACGTGACGTCCTGATCGAGTCTGATATTTTTTAGTTCCAGCAGACGCAGACGAGGACGGTGTGGTGTTTTCCATGGTGGGGTCGCTGTTGTTGACAAGTACGTAGGCTGGTTTTAAGCGGTCTATAGAGACTGTAACCTCCTTGCCTTTGACAATTAATTTAAAAACTTTGTCATTACGTGATACAACTTTATGAGGGCCAGAATATGAAGGTCTTAAGGAACCATGTGATGCGTCTTCTCTGAGGAATACGTGATCACTGGTTTTGAGATCTTTAAAAACGAAAACTTTATGACGATTATGTCGTGAGGCTGGTGTTGGTTGTAATTTTTGAGCAAATGAACGGAGGCGAGCAGTAAAATCAACTACATCGGTTGTTTCGCCAGGTGATGACTCAAAGAATTCACCAGGAAGTCTTAACGGTTCGCCATAGACTAACTCAGCCGATGAGGTCTGAAGGTCCTCCTTAAAAGCACTTCTTATTCCAAGAAGTACCCAAGGAAGAGATTCAGTCCACCTCTCATGAGCATGGCATATGATAGACGCTTTAAGTTGTCTATGAAAACGTTCTATCAAACCGTTACAGGCTGGGTGGTACGCCGTGGTCCGTCTGTGCTCGAATCCAGCTATCTTAGAAAGATAGCTGAACAGAGTGGACTCGAATTGGCGACCTCTGTCCGTGACAATAGTGACCGGACAACCAAACCTGGAAATCCAACCTGACAACAAGGCTTTTGCTACTGTTTCAGCAGTAATGTCGACTATTGGTATAACTTCAGTCCAACGCGTAAAACGATCTATAGCTGTTAAGCAGTAGCGAAAACCTTCTGAGATCGGTAATGGTCCAACAATATCAATATGGATATTTTTGAACCGTGCGCGGGGTAAACTATATGTACCCAAGGGTGAGGACACGTGGCGCGATGTCTTTGCGCGTTGGCATGACATACAAGACTGGGCCCAAGCTCTACAGTCTTTCCTGATACCTGGCCACACAAATCTCTCAGCTACAAGTTTAGCTGTTGCGCTGACACCAGGGTGACTGAGGGAATGTAAGCTGTCGAATACCTGTTTGCGCAATAATTTTGGTACAAATGGCCTGGTAGTCGCTGTACTGATGTCACAGTACACGTAATTACGACTTCCAGGTACTTCTATCTTCTTTAACGTGAGCGAAGATTTCTCAGCGAGGTATTCTAAAAGTTCTGGATCCGTAGCCTGATGTTCAGCTAAGGAGTCCAAACTTACCGGTGCCTGTAATTCATCCACTCGAGACAAGGCATCAGCTACGACATTGTCCTTGCCAGAAATATGCCGAATATCAGTGGTGAATTGGGCTATCAAATCTAGATGCCGGTATTGCCTCGGTGAACAGTTTGTCTTTCGCTCATGAAAAGCAAAACTGATTGGTTTGTGATCGGTGTAGATCACAAAGTGCCGGGCTTCAAGCATGTGCTTAAAATATTTTATGGCTTCATAAATTGCCAATAGCTCCCTGTCATAAGGTGAGTACTTTTGTTGAGCGGGTGTAAACTTCTTAGAAAAGAATGCCAAAGGTTGCCACTCGTTGCCATTACTTTGCTGCAAAACTGCTCCCATAGCTGTATCCGATGAGTCTGTCACAAGCGAAAGTTTTGCTTGGAAGTCTGGGTGGGCCAGCAGTACGGCCTTAGCTAGACACAAATGTATACGCCGTCGTTCATTCATTTATTAGGGTGAGCATATTTTATACAGAGACATTATTAATATGATTATTCCAGAGTCGGCCTGCGTGTGCGGGCTGGAGCTGGTGGTGGTGCTGCGCACGGTGGACTACCACGGGGAGGCGCGCAGCACGGGCGGGGACCCCGTGACGGCCGCCGCCACGCTGGACGACGCGCCGCTGCCCTGCACCGTCACCGACCTGGACTCGGGCCTGTACAGGTGGGTGGGAGGCGTCGCCACGCCTCGCCCCTCCTCGCCGTCCCTCGACACTAACGCCCCGTCGCCCGCTCGCAGGATCTCCATGCGGCCGTGGGGCGCGGGCGCCGTGTGCGTGCGCGTGCTGGTGTTCTCGCGCGGAGTTCGCGACTCGCCGCTGCGCGCGCAGGTGCTGCCGGCCGCCGCCCCGCTGCGCGTGTGGGGCGCGCGGGGCTCGGGCAAGGAGCAGCTCAACCAGCCCGTGGCCGTCGCCAGGTACCGTTCCCCCCTCTCCCTCCACGAAGTACATTACCATCGTCATCGTAGGAACCTTCCAGAAAAAGCCTACTCATCCTTCAAAAGGGCATCTTGGGCAAGGAGCAGCTCAATTAGCCCGTGGCCGTGGCCAGATACCTTTACCTCCCCTCCATCCCCGTTCGCGAAATCATTCCCATCATCCTCGTAGGAACCTTCCAGAATTTTTTCTGGAAGCTTTTGCCTACTCATACTTTAAAGGCCGGCAAGCCACGTGTGACTTCTACTGGTGCAGTCTGTAAAGATGATTTTACATGATAACGAGGAACGCTTAGACCGATCCGTACCTCTATCGATGGTTGCGCGCTCGACTTAGGCGGAACGTGACAATGAGTCATGCTTTTTCGTACATTCAGTTGATATTCATCGATTTATAAGACGTTATTGCGAAAAATCAACACTAATATGTGACAAGAAATATCTCAGTCAATGAAGGAAATGTAATAATTATTCCAATTAAATAAAAAAACTTTTCTGTAATAGAAGAAAAAAAGTAAGGTACAGTGTCATCAAATGACCATTTCAGGTGTCCAAAGCGTAGAGAAATATACGTCCTTGACGCGGGCAACTCCAGGGTCAAAGTGCTAGACGACGAGACATTTGCCTTCAAAACACACATCGTGAATGATGGTGAGTTAAAGATGATTTTTAAACAGCAACATATAGACTGACCCATTGGCCCAGATGGCAGAGACCTTGCCTTTTGCTCCTAGGCTGTGGATTCGACTCCCTCCTCGAAACTGGGTGTGTTATCTATATAAATATATATTTTTCTATTAAAATATGTATATGTAAGTTTGCTGTTACCTATAATACTGCCTGTATTAAATTGCCTACTTCAGGTACGGATGACCGTGTGTTTAATAGTCCTATGTATTTATGTATTATAATATATATACTAGAGATCACCGCCAGGTGGCCTAAATTTGGCCACAAATCTTTAGATTTGCGTACTATATGCTTCTTTAAAGCTATTTACAAAAAAATAATTGTTTGTAAGGGGTCATCCATAAATTACGTCATATACAGACAATGAATATACAGACAATCTTCCGGTCATCATGACTATGCTTTGACACCATCTTATATTAATATGTGTACATAAGTCTGTAGATCTTTTGGCATTACTGTGCATGAGGTTTATAATGTAATATATTAATAATTTACTTGCATATTTTATAAAACTATTAGCATTAACACACCGTCCTCTGTATAAACTATAATTATGCCAAATTGTTTGCGCAATTTTCGAAAAC
>JANCMC010046416.1:0-23988 GCA_024363005.1 Charaxes varanes
GACGCGCCGGCCCAGTTCGGCTACAAGCATGGCGCTACCTCTAATTACGATTAATATCACAAAGTGACATTAATCGGCCAGTCAAATATACGATGATGTAACTTAATTACTTATTTATTATTATATCTGAATAATAATAAAATAATAATATAATAGCATCTACGCAAGTAAATACCTCCTGGGAAAACGCAACTAGAGAAATTTTTAAACGTGCAATCTATGTTTTCTGTACGCTGCACACAATATATCAAATCGTAGAGCGTGGTTTTTGCTTCGGATTAGCGGATTAGAAAATAAATTTCATTCTAACAGCTTCATTATTTTACTCTTTAACATTTTTAATTAACTTGCCTATTGTGTCCCACTGCTGGACAAAGGCCTCTCCCTTCTCAGAGAGGGTCTATGTTCGTTAAATTAACTCCACATTTAAGTGTAACTGTACACGTTTTTATTACACGCTTCCCTACGATGTAAGGGAGATGTCATAAACCAAATTTAAAATTTTTAAAATAAAAAATCCTATTATAATGTAAAGGATTGGAATGATGACAATGCTTGGAAATAAATTGCTCTAACCATATCTGAAATTTTGTGAAATGAAGATAAAAAATTACCCCACTGTTGCGAGCTCTTCATAGTGCAGGACGCGTCGAAACCTTTGTAAACATAGCCCTAAATCGATTTTTTTCACTAGACATTGCACATCTTTTAAAAGAATATACCTATACATAATTATGTTAAAAAATGACTTTTACAGGCATTTGCAAAAAACCTAAGTAAATAAACGATTTTAGAATTGAATTGAATTGAATTGAATTGAAAAAGCATGTCCTACATTTGAAAACAAATATTACTAACTTAAAAAATATACAAATATAGTGTTTATTTTACATAATATTTATTGATTCCATGTAGCGAATATTTCAAAGACATACATATGAAATTACAATAGGTATATGTATAGTGCAATTGAATCAAATTTTATATTTAAAACGCAGGAATAGAATAGTCCAAACACTAATTTGTACGCATGCGTATATAATGCCCCCTGACCTGAATTTTATGACTACATCGGATTTTTATACGTTACAAAGTCCTTATTCTCGCTTTAATAAAGAAATAATATGAATATAATATAAGTAGCAAAATGGCTACTTAAATGCACGTGATGAGAAAACGTTGGGAGAGATCGGCTTAAAGTTTATTTGCTTCAGATTCGAACCCATAGACTCGCAGATCGGGATAAATTGATAAGGAAATTTGTCTTCTACCTCGTTCAAAAACCCTGAGCAGTATGCTTTGTAATCATAAAAACACAGTTGTCAGTAATAATTTAACATATATATTATCCTTTCAAACCTGTTTGTTTAGCGTTAATTCTGATAGCAATCGTTAGAAACGCAAGGTTTTTATCTTAATTAACTGAAACCAGTTCCTACTTCGTGTATCTTTTTTTACGTGTAATCATGCAGTAGCAGTATGGGTACAGTGTACTTTAAACTCGTCAATGTAGGTACTTTGTTGACAGACCGACACTTTGGCGGTTTAAGAAAAACAAGAAATCACATATTGTGTTACAAGGCTGAAATCTCAAGATTAATAACAAGTCTCCACTACTTTATATTTGTTTAGTTCGGCTATGAGATCCTCAATTTCTAGGTTCTTCCAACTTCCATGTGATCTCTGGGTTGGACCAAGAATGTTGCGCATGTATTTCTTTATGCCAGTAGCAACTTTTCTTCCTTCTTAAGGGTTAACGACCAGGCCTCGCTACCGTACATCAAAATGAGCTACCTGCAAATGAATTGACTAATTTATCCCTGAAACGTAAACACCCAACGTACACGCGCATTTCCACACGTTCGAGTATTTGAATTCACGTCAAGAAGAGATTTTAGCGACCCTGGAGCATCAGTTTTATCCCTCTTAGTACAAATAAAGTTTTAATTAATTTATTTATCCATTAATGTGTATAAACAACAGTTCATTCTGGTGGCTAATTCACCAGAAATCCACTCTCGCCTCGTAATGGCCCATTCAGTGTGTGTTAAATGTACAAAATACCTCGCAACTCCCGATTTAACGACGATTATTAAGAAAAACGTTTGTGCTAAAAATTTGCATACCAACAATTAATCCTCACGTGCAATAAATCATACAAAATTATACTTTTAATGGAGTAGTATTGCAACATTTTTTAATCGCGGATTTATACAAACCTAATTAAATTTTTCCTGTTTAATAAATTGACTGACACACATGTACAAAAGAATAGTGTATATGTAAATGGCTGCCCCAAAGACTAACCAGAATTTCTATAAGGGACTTGAAGAACGATAGAAATGAAGAGTGAAATCTCAATAAATTAGAACATAGTACTATGAAATGGCACGGGCATTAGCCTTTGGTGCAAATCGCTGTTAATAAAAAAAATGAAATAAGTTTTTCTAATATTTACCTAATAATGCGAGAAGCGAAAACGTTGAGTACAATTTATGAAAATTGCGCGAACGGAGTATGAAATTTGGCTTAATTGTAGTTCATACAGAAGAAGAAGTGCAAATGCTAATATTTTTTTTTAATATGCAATATTTAAAATGAAACCACATCACACGCACATCAGTGACAGATAATTTATATCATTAACACACACATGTATTGGGCGATGTCAAAGCGTAATCGTGACAACCGTATGTTATATTAATTGACAAATTTTATTTCTCTGTGCAAAGAGCAATATAAGTCGTTATACGCAAAAAGGTTTGTGGGCGAATTTCGAACAGCCGGCGATCTATGGTAGTTATAAATCTTATACAGTCTACATAAATATTGGGTCGGGAATAAAAATATAACGCCTTTGTCACGTCTTTCTTTTGCTCTGATACGCTGACATCTTGTTTGAACAGTCTGGAGACATCTCAAACATCTCTCCCTTTCTTCAAACGAGCGAAACAAAATACAATTATATATTCCAACATCTGAAGACAATTAACATTAGACTTCTCATTAGCGAGGGGAAACTTTTGTTTTTATGAAACAAGAAAAATCTGAGCGAGAACGTAGCTCGTCTACGTGATTTCAATAATAATTAAAAACACCCTTAATGCTGTGTTTAATAAAGTATTTTCCTAATATGATATCTAATTTTTACGGGTGGAAACGATGAAGATTTGTTCTTAATGTCGAGTGGCTCTTAGCAGGGGAAGTAGCAAAATTCACCTCTACAGTCAAACAACGTTCGGCTGCACTGTTTCAAAACCTGGTATGGAGTTAAAACGAAAATTTACGGGAGAGCGCATAAACATAAAGTAGATCAGCCTAAGAAAAGTATGGCTGCCCTATTTCAAAACCTAGTAGGGGACACTTTTGGACATGTTTTCCAACCTAGGCTGGCCCGTTAGCGCAGTGGGCAGTGACCCTGCCTTCTCCTCCGGGGGTTCGTGGGTTCGATTCCCACCTCGAGTCGGGGTGTATTATTCATATGTATGTATTTATATTTTTCTAAAAAAATATATTTGTGTACAACAGGCGGCTGTTACCTATAACACAGGCATTAAGTTGTCTACCTTAGGAACAGACGACTCGTCATTAAGGGCCGGCAGCGCATCTGTTGGCCTTCTGGTCGTGCAGATGTCCATGAGCGCCGGTAGGCACTTCAGTCCCTGCTGCCTGCTCGTCTGCCCCCTTGTAACATAAAAAAAAATGACTTATCTATTTATTGATATTAAGAAGTATCTTATTACTTAAATTACTTTAAACGTTGCTATCATTAAATAAATGATTTTGGTACAGTCCTGGCGAAAAACAACCCCACCTCTCTTGGCAACTAACAAAACTTCGTGCGTAACTAATTAACAAGAAAAGTTACACAATGGTTAGGCCCTCATATGGCCCATGTTGAACGAAATTAAACCAGATAAATACAAATCCTCTCAATTGATATTATCATCAAATTGTCTTGTGAAACGTGTTTCTACACATTTCAGAACAAAATTTGATGCCATTGTCATCTATTTATAGCGTTTTATTTTATGATTTATTAAAGGTTATTTGTATAATACTAGTTGTGCCCGGTACTTCGATCGCGTAAATAAAAAAGGTGATAAAATTTTATTCAGTTTTGGCGTGATAACATATATATTGCCTTTCTCAATAAATTGGTTATCTAATACTGAAATAATTTTTCAAATTTCACCAGTTGTTCCTGAGATTATCGCGATCAAGTAAACAAATAAACTCTTCAACCTTATACATTAGTACAGATGTACAATGTGCCAGATTAATTAAGGTCTTCAATTTAAAACAGAATTGAACCATAAAAGTGTCGAACAATTTATATGTTTTCGTTTTTCAAAATGACAAGAAGAGGTCCTTTTAGTTATAGAAGATTTTTTAGCTAAATAATTTTGCAAAATATTATGTGAATTATTTACAAAGTAGATGCATCTTAATGAGGAACTGGTAGAGCTTTGAATAATTAATTCCTGTAAATGGTTGTCTGTTTTCGTACACTGATATAAATTCGTTCAGGAACACAGCCAGCGAATGCGGGTACACTTTATAATCCAACGCGACATATTTCAATTAAGAGAGATGGTTTGAGAATTTATTCCCGCACGTCAGCGCATTAAATAGTATTGGTGTAATATGTTTTTTAGGAAACTACGTATATTTACATGTGCCTTATATTCTTGTTTCATTTCTAAGTTATATTCAGACCTTGTGCAAGTATCACCACTACTGATTGCGACAGAAGTCCATCGGCATCTTAGTCCAACCTCGTTGAGTCGCCATCGTCCCAATCTTAGCACGATCTTCACCGAGGAGATAACGAGCTCAAAAGACACACCTGAAAATAATCCTAATATTATATATTTATAATATTTTATATTTATAATATTCTATATTTATAATATTCTATATTTATAATATTCTATATTTATAATATTCTATATTTATAATACTCTATATTTATAATATTTTATAACGAATCTCGACTTCGAATTAACTACAATTACTTTTTACACTGCTACAATTGAAAAGAAAACGTTTCAACTTACGTAACTTGACTAAACTAGTGAATTGCTCTAGTGACTGGGTGAAGTGGTTAAGAGAACTTTAGTTCTTGCTTCCATTTTACGTTCTCTTCAGTAATTGCGTTTAATTACTTGTAATACAATAAATTGTTTAACGGTAATGAACTTTGTAAAGTACCTCCTATACTTGTTTATTGCATGTTTCATTTTAAGCTTTAAGAATTAGAGGCAGCGCCATGCTGTAGCCGAATTGGGCCGGCTCGTCCGGGTAACAGTACCTCTTTCTTGTTGATGCTTCGTCAGAATGCTCTGGAAATTGTTGTGACGTCAATGGCTTATTTCCCTTGGATGGACATGGCATTACGCGTTAATGGCTGGACCGATTTTGTTAATTATTTTTTGTTGTGTTTGTTAATGTCAGGAGTAGATCCTTACGAAAGAAAGAATTAAGAAAATTGCGCGGAAAATTAGAATATAAATACTTAGTATGGTGGTATATTAAATTGTAAGGAAATGGAACGGGAACGGAGATATTATTATAGGATAATAGAATGTAGTGAATAGTAAGTAGTCCAACGGTCGGGCAGGACAACGTCTGCCGCTAGTTTTATTTTATAAAAAAGATATAACGAACTCATATTAATTTTACTACATACATGAATATTGAGAGAAGAGTGTGAGCTCTAAATAAGGCATAGACGCTAATGAAGTCACCTCAGGTAGGCGCAACGCGCAAACCAAATCACCGCGAAGCGTAACAGCATTATATGTAGAATGTAGAGACTCTGACATTATTAGACTATTTCAAATACGATACAGGCATATCGAGACGCTCGGGTAACGAACGCAATTAATACGGGTAATTGTTAATATTATCTACTAATTAGAACACTAATAATGTGTTCCTACATATGATAAACACTTCAAAAGATGTAGAGACAATAGACTTGCTGATTGTTTTTTTAAAGGATAACACCAATAAGGTGTTCCTACATTATAAACACTTTAATGGTTGTAGAGATGATAGACTCATTGATAGTTTTTTAAGGGATCTTCTCGTAGCCTGTATTTTTTTCAATCAGCGATAGTTTTTAAAATATTTGACGATTCAAAAGAACTTGTAAAAGTCTACTTGAATAAAACATCATTTGATTTGATTAGGATACTTTAAAGCCTTTTAAATAATCTAATTGCGTCGTTTGTCTTCTCTGTAAGTGTGAAGCTAGTGTTAGAACTGGATGTGACGATAGCCCCAAAGGGTATCGAACTAATCCAACAAGGTTCATAATAATTCATGCATTTAACAACTGTGGCATAAGGGGGAGGAGACCTATACCCAACAGTGGGTCAACATAGAGAATGATGATGATACATTTGAACGTACAATATGCAGAAGAAAATGGAAAACGTTAATGGGGTAACGCGATAAAGTAAAAGAAAAGGAAAATATATTTTTGATAGGGTCACTCTAAAAATCACGATAAAATTATATTCGGTCATTATGCTCGTATTTATTATTTGATTGTAATGCGTATGAGTTTTGTTATGTAAAATGTATGCGCTAATTGCATATAAGGGATGTGTAAATTCTGTCATGTGATGGAGATATGTGTCGAGTTCCCCGGCTGCGATGTCACGTCCACGTATTGTTGCTTAGCGCTCAATAGAAAAAAAAAGTAAACAAGAAGTTCTACTTCACACTTCATAAGCTGTTGCCTTTGTGGCACGGCCCGAAATCCGCTGTTTTTCCAAACTCCATAAGTGTCCTTATATGTGTCAAGGCATTAACGATAACTTGTAGTTTCGTATTTTTTGTAATAACCTATGAACTCCTTTTCACATTCACACAAGCAATATTGTTTATAAACATGCACGTTACAGCTCCCACATGTCAATTCTATATCTAACATTTATTTAAGAAAAACCTCTTCAAAAGAATATACTTTTATAAATATTATAAACACGGCTTTTTTGACTAACGTGATCAAATTTCGAGTTAAACCGGACGTGTCAGAACCAGAGTTTTAATAATTTTGAAGTACCACTCACGAAAGTATATATATTTTTGTAATTTGCATTTTTAACACACTTGTAAGAAATCACAGCCGTAACGAAAACGTGATCGTCTAACTTATTTAGGTGAGTATCAAGGCACGGTCCGGAAGCCAAAATGTAAAATCCACCTCGCGTCCAGACGCTTTTTTTGCAGTCAAACTTTTTTCCGTGAAGCCCCACTATAGCCTCAAAAACAATAGCTTCTTTCTCTCAAACTTTGCGCATACATCACCGCAACGGCTTCGTGGAAAACAGTTTATATAACTGGAAAATTAGAGGAAACGAAATTTCAAGTTCCTATACATTTTTTTTTTTTGCTATACATCTCTTTTTACATTTTTCAATATTGTCTCTCTCTTCTTCGCCCTGTCGTTAGAGATGGAAAGTTGAACTATTAAATTACCAGCGTAGTTAGTTATTATACAATAAATATTTTTCCTAAATGCAGACGAACTTTAATTGCTTTCACGCTTTTTATGGATGTATCCTACAAATTTATCTAAGATCACTCGCACATAAGCGTTCACATTAGTAATTCAAAAAATCTATTAAAGTTTTTAAACAAAGAGTGTTCACTCTTTATCTATGAATATAAAAATTAATCGGTGATCGTTAGTCTCGCTATAACTCGAAAATGGCTGAATCATCTTTAAATTCTGTTTGTTTTGTTTCTTCTCCTTATCTCCGGGAAGAAAAGAAAGAAGGGAAAAGTCAAAAGATTATTTAATAATACTAAAAAATAACCACAACTATTACGTCAATATTCTGAAAGCACGATGAAAATGAAGGTAAAAAAACCTACATTAAGTCACTCACGCGACTCATAGCCGCTACACGTGTGTAGCGGCTGTAAGTCACAACTTCTGCATAAGTGGCCAAATATCAAATCATTGTAGCGCACTGGGCCGGGTCGGGATGGCAGTCGTGAAATATTTTCCCTCTCGACTTGACCGCGAAGTCTGCAGTCTCCATGCGTCCATAATATCATATCTCAGCACATTACACTCTGGCTATTTCGATATGAAATTTTGCATATCCGTGGGCCAGCCAAATCGGAATGAACGAGAAATTTTTCAATAGCTTCTCTCTTACTTCTGATATTCGGCTAGAAATCTCCGATATGTGTGCGGTTTTCGTTCGCTCTACCTATCTAATGTCATTTCATTCTTGTAGAATCTAAGTTAAACATCAGAACAGTGTTTTGTTTTGATATTGCTTATACTGACTTCTAGACTGGACCAAGATTTTTTATCTTAATGAAAAACCCTTTACCAGTCCTATGTATTGTACATTTTCAAGGGAAAAAGCTAATAAATTGTTTCGAATATAACACCAGACAGAGAGTTACTTTGACACTAATTTGTGTAGTATAATCAAACCATACAAACATTAATAAAGTTGCAAAGAGCGTCTTAAGATGTTGTCCAATTTCGTTCAAAATAATTTTCCTAATGAGTTTTTAGCATTATTAGAATTATTTTAGGTTTCCTTGCAGGATTACGGAGCCCTAAAAAGAAGCAGAGAGATTACTTAGACGATAAGGTTAGCACGTTTTAATTCTTCTCTAATGATGTTTAACGCGAAAAGGTTTTACAATTCAAAGAATTCACCCGGGCGTGTTCAAGTGTCGTCTGCCTTCCGATCTGAGCCGACGCGATCCCATTCTAGCCGCGAAGGGAAATTGGCCATCGCATCGCACGTGTTGCACGGATTAGTAACGCGTCGATAAACAAGTCCGACTCAACTAAACACCTTTTATTATAATTCTCATTTATTTATTTATTAACTATAGATTCGAAACATAGCGGTCACCTGGACAATTTTCCGGGAGTTTAAAAACTTGAAAATTTTATAGATTTTGAAATGTTCTTTCCGAATTTCGATAGGAGACTTCGTATTTCTGCCGCTCGCGCCGTCGTAATGGAAAAGTGGCGCCTAAAAGCAATTTAATTCCACAATAAACTGTTATATCCCAAAATGAAATTGAAGACAATTACCTACAATTTATGTATCTGCCTTTTTTTTTTCATAAAATCACTAGTAAAGTGTACTCCAATACACATATTAGTCTTTGTGTTGCTGAATTCTAAAATTATTTTATATCTAAACAATATTGACTATAGATTTAGCGTCGCGATAATGATCCCCATTTCTTCAATTATTATCGGTCAAAAACAATTTTTTGACACCTTATGTTTTTGAACTCTAGTTCAAAAACATAAGGTGTAAAAATCGAAATATGTATATATCTAAGTACAGTCTACTGTACTTAGATATATACGTATTTCGATTTATTAAATTTAACATCGCACCACTACGACTGTACACCACCGATCTTTGGTTTCGATTAGTAAAAACAAGGCTACGACAGATTTACGAGACGACTCAAAAGACACAGCCGCAGGCAGGGCTCCATTCAGGCTGGCAATTCGCATTGTTCTACCAATTGCAAGCCTGATTACACTTTTAAAAACGTTTTTCAGGTAAACGTCGCAATCAGCCGTGGAATGAAATACGGAAACCCAGGGCCCCAGGGCTTCGGAATAATAGGATCCGCCTTAATCTTGAGGAACAATGACGTCGCTTGCAAGCGACGTTTTGCATACAATGTCCCGTCACGTGACAAGAAAGAGTTAGGATGGAAAAAACAAATCGCTAAAGATCTTTGTGATTTAGCAGCATTTAACCACAATGCGCACCAATCGTAAATATTAAAATCATATAAATTTTAAAAGAAAAATATTTTTTCTATTACTTCAAGAGTTTGTTATAAGGCAAAGGATGTATCCACATAGGTTTTAGCATGAAAACAGTAATAGGCAAAGTTATAAGTTATCTAAAGCTTACACATATATTGGAAGGTTTATAAAAAAATTTGGTACCAGCGAATATTACAATATGTAACACTGAATAATTATTGCTTCGACGGATATAAAACCCAATTCGGTGCGGTTAAAACTGATTTGGTTTTGTCATCGGGTGTCCAATAAAACCCGTCACTGTGGACATGTTCGATAGCCTTTCACCGCAACATATCCGAAAATCTCTATCAGACGGCTCGTCAAAGTCAGGATATGGGGAAATAGCACCTTTTCCTACAGCTAACTAAAATGTCAGCACAAATAACTTTAACGTTTCATTGCTGTGTCGTGTAATAGTCTATTTTGCATGGGTACATACATACATGTGATATCTCCGATGACATCTTTTACATCGTATCCCATTGAACACCAGGCAAGATAATCGCGTTAGTAAGTGAGATGATAGGAAACAAAAAAAATCACGTACTTCTAAATTAAAGTCCATTCAATCTCATACTAATATATAAAGCTGAAGAGTTTGTTTGTTTGTTTGTTTTCTTGAAAGCGCTAATCTCAGGAAGTACTGGTCCGATTTGAAAAATTCTTTCAGTGTTAAATAGCTCATTTATCGAGTAAGGCTATAGGCTATATACCGTCACGCTAAACTTTTTTACCTAATTTTACACAGACGAAGTAACGGGGTACAACTAGTCTATATGTATAAAAATCCATCGTTGTTCGTTAGTCTTACCAACTGCTCTAAAACAGCTGGACCGATTTGGATTGTGTTTGCTTCGTTTCATTCGCTTTATTTCAGGGAAGGTTCGAATGCAAATAAACAAAGAAATGATTAAAATTAAAAAAAAAATTGCAGTTTTGGTCGATATTTCAGAATATTTCTCAAATATGACGTTCAACTTATGTCTGACGTCCAATGTAAAAGACATAGAAGAGATTGCTTAATTGAGTAATAGCAGACGAGCCAATATTAGGGCTAGACAACGTCTGCAGGGTACGGAAGTATGATGTAAATTATAACGAAATTAACAAAGCCAATAACAATTTGGCGTCACATTGCCGACATTAAACTTGTTAACGAGGAGTTATTAACAAAAAACACGGTGAGGGTCGGTCTAACAATGATGAAATTTTTATACTTCGTGTCTACGACGCCTTTGGAAAGCACTCTGCGGGTATGGATGATTGGATTGATGAATAAAAGATACGGCAATTTGTATAATATAAGGCGAGCGGACAATTATGCACCATTCAATTATTCTGGACCGGAACGATGTCGCTACGGACACTAAATATGAAACGCACGAGATTTCTTTCCGCTATATCACGGAGAGGTCCAAATATGTATATACCTTGATTATACATAATTATGCGGTTTTTTGTGATTTTGCAACTTTTAAATGTATATTATGTAATTACTGAAAACTATATTATGTTCTTACATACTACATTTGAATGAAACATGTGTTAAATATTAATGTAAATAAACTATCCGTTTAGTACTTGTCTATGTCTTTTTATCTTAATATGTCTATGATAAGGACTAGAAGGTGTCACATTAAAAGGTCATCAACCTCACCTATAGTTAGTAATAAACATCGATTTCTACGCGGTTACATTAAATATATATACTTAAATCAGCCGAGGGGACTTTTATGATCGTTAACAAGCGAATACATAATAAAAATATATATTATAATAAAATAATTACTATATTAAAATATATGCAATTAAATTAATTTTTAAAAGATTTACGTATTGGGCAAAATTAGTTTTTTTTTAATGCGTACGCTGCAATGGTCTGAAGGAATTCAGCAATTAATATACCAGAGGGACTTCCTAGATTACAAAAAAGCTGATAAAGCTTAAAGGCTTAGACAGTACAATCATGTGCTAAGAGAGCGTACCTTTCCTTTTCCTTGTCCACCTTTTTGAACCAAAGTAAGTCGACTAGTCGACTTTACTTAGGATGAGAATGTTCGTGTTAGGCACACAGGAAGCTAGTCTTAATCGTGACACGCTTTTAATCAATGCTAATGCAATCCGTGTTGACGCTAAGAATGATCCATTATGGGCCTAGTCTGAACATTTTTATCCTAAGTAAAGTTGACGAGTTGAATTCGGTTCGAAAAGTTCGTGGTAGGCCCTTAAATTACCAAAAGATTTGAAGGTAAATACACTAACGGAAAGCTAACAACGGTGCCGGCCTATTTACAAATACAAGTTATTTATTTATACATACACTCGTGCCTCTACGAATGCATAAAAGATATCAGCACATTTACTATTTTATATTAATTTGCACTTTGTATTATTATTATTTTTTTACTAAAAAAGATATTGTCTATTCTTTATCATTCTCATTATATTTTCTGTCTCTAACGAGTATGAAGGTCAACGGTACGACAGTGAAATGATTAAGTTTGATTATATAATAGTATCATGTGACGTAGCATCCTTCCCGTTCGACGATTATGTTTTATCTTAATTTTTTTAAGCAATAAATCATTACGAGAGACCTAAATTTATTACGAAATCCATTATTTTATTCGTCCATCTACTTTCTATTTTTCTATAAAAAAGGTAGAAGCCTCAAATTATACAGCCACGTCTACCACGGTTCTTGCTCGAGTCTTAATAGTCTACTTATAAAAAAAATATTATTTATTATTATTTTTTTTTTTTTTTATAGTATATTATACTACATAACATAAAATGGTCGAGTCATCTGTCAAGACACTGTTATATAAAGGGCTCCGTATCTGATACGCGACAAAGGTATTTGTCGAATTGCTTCAAAAGTTTTTCGCCGATTTCGTTAAAAATAATTTCCTAATGAGTCTTTAGCATGTTCTATCAACACGTAAAATTTCAAGTCTCTATATCTACTTTTTACGGTCTTGAGCCAGTCTGGACCAGGTTTGACTCGCGATTGATGTTATGCCGTCGACCCGTCTCGTTGCTGAACAACCAATGCTCCGCTTTCCTAGCCTCGACCATCACTCATTACTTTATTAGTTGTTTTTAATAATAATTATTATTTATTTATATTCAGGCATATTGATTATAATTTGATTGATTGTTTATGATTGAAGTTCCCATTTGTGTGAAAAAGTTTTTGCTCAAAAGGGGATTTTTGAGTTTCTATAACTGTTCTATAATGACTTCTTAATTCATCTCTTATTTAAGCACGAGCGAAGAACTCCAAGCGACTCTGGCCGAACTGGCCGACCTGCAGTCGCAGTTGGCCGACGCGCATGCGATTGAAAATTCTCCCCATGAGCAAGATTATTGTCATCTTTACAACTCAATGAAATCCATGCTTTTACATTTGGATAAAAATTAAAGTAGCTACATTATACGAAATCAGAAACATTTTCTCAAAGAAAAAAAAAAATTTTTAAGAATATAAAGTGAACAAGAGACAGAGACAAGAGCGGCGTAAGCGTTCGACGTTATCACCATAAACCAACTTTACAGACACCTATTTTTTTTTTTTTTGAACTGAGGTCATCTGTAGGAAATTCATGTATCATGTCTATGCATTGTTTCTTATAGTTTTAAGTTTTCACTTCTGTCGAAATTCCTTGTGTCTGTTTTGTGTTAGTCTATGCTTTTTAATTTTAGTATAGCCGAAGAGTTTGTTTGTTTGATGGAATGAGCTAATATCAGGAAATAGTGGTCTGATTTAAAAAATTCTTTCAGTATTTGATAGCCTTTAGTATTACATATCGAGGAAGACTGTAGGCTATACATAAATCGTCACGCTAAAATTGAATCCATTTTTTCACGCGAATAAAGTCGCGGGTAAAAGCTGTTTAATAATAATAAACTTTCACCGAAATCTACTAAACCATGAGCCTCAATAGCTCAGCGGTAGAAGAAATGGACTATATACAGACTTAGTTTACAAACGCGTCGCCGCTGGGCTATTGTCGCTCATAGCTCAACTACTTATGGTTCTCTACTTATAGCTCAAACATTTAATATTAGTTTAAGACTGAGGTTGGCCATCTTTTGGCAGGCACGGGCCAAATAGATTGCTATTTAAAAAACAGTCGCGGGTCAAAAAGTGATGGGTCATGGGCCACATGCGTCCCGCGTGCCTCGCGTTGCTGACCGCTGGTTAAAGGGATAAGGGTTAATATATTAAAATTTTTTTGTATCTAATTTTTTTTAAAGTCTTTTGCTTATTCAGAAAAAATGACGGATTTCATTATTGCAAGGTATTAAAAAAATATCTTTCATGAAAATTTTCTATATGATGATACCTCATCCTCTTTTATGAGTTGGTTAATAATGTACTTAAATTAGCTTAAATTTCCGAGCCGCAAACTAAGTTCTTACGAAAATTAACTCTGCAAGTTTGCCAAGTTCCCGCAAAAAGCTAAATACAGCGAGCTATGGAGTAAAACATTAAAAGCTAGAACTTAGCGTTTCCTACTTTATGAATCACTAGTTGTTACTCGCGACTTTGTCCGCGTAAAATTAGGTGAAACACTTTAGCGTGATGATTTATAGCCTATAGCCTTCATCGATAAATGGGTTATCTAAGACTGAAAGAATTTTTCAAATCGAACCAGTAGTTCCTGAAGTTAGGGCGTTCAAGCAAACAAACAAACAATCTAGTCAGATTTATATATTAGTATAGTACCTAGTAAGCTATATCCTGCAGCTTTGCTCTTATAAATATACATGAATGGTACTTTGTTCTCGATGAACCATATTTTTGTTCTTTTGTACCCTTGAAAACGTCTAGATGCAACATTTCTTGGTTATCGGTTGTCGTGGTGAGGCCCTGGTACAAAAGGTTATAAAACAAATGCCGGCAACGCAACTGTGAGCGATTCTAGTGCTGCCAATGTAAGCATGTGTCCAGTTGTTGTACATGCCCATAGACAATTGCACCGCCGCAATGCTCGCAAATGCGTTGCCGATATTTGAGAGATGAGTAACATCTTTTCTAGCAGGTTTCTATCGATTTGGGGACATAGGAGCTGACAAACTTTCGTTACGTTTCGTTACGTTTCGAACGTATACAGGACTATATGACACACGGTCGTCTGTTCCTAAGGTAGACAACTTAATGCCTATGTTATAGGTAACAGCCGCCTGTTATACACAAATAGCACGCTTGACTTGGGGAGTTAGCTGGTAAATGCGTGTAGAGCGCGTTACGAAAAGTGTGATCAGGCGAGGCGAAAGAAAGTCGATAGGGAGATATAAGTGAAGATAGAAAGAGAGAGAGAGAGTTACGTTTCGTATATTATTGTAAGGGCAAGCGAGAGAGGTACGAGTAGATAATATCTTTCTCTCAAAGCCAGTTACCTTTCGTATTACCTATCGCTTATTGTGGAAGTAATAATTTAAAAAGTCAATTAATATCAACATTGAATTGTAATTAAAGCAACAAGTGCTTTAATTATTTTTTTATAAGGCAGCAACACACTTTTCAGTAGGTACCTACGTGGAAAAGATGTAAAAAGAAATTTTCATTCTTTTTCAATTCATTTGTTTATGTAATATCATCGATTTCTTAAATATTTTAGTAATACCAGAAAAATGCTATTCCGCATTTGTTGATATATTTACCAAAACATGGTACATAGGTTAAGTAGGTTGACTTTTAGTTGCAAATTAGGGAGAAAAAAAGGAATGCCTTCTTTAAAAATAAAAGAAAAATGTAATAGAAAATTCATAGGAATAAGAATAACTTTTACATTACAGGTTTACATCATACGTTGCATTTAGGATTAACAAGACACTTAAAAACTGCAATGGTAAAGATAAACTACCGAGCCAGTTTAAATTGGGGGTCTATAAATTTAAGTGTCCTGAATGCAACAGCACCTACGTGGGTCAAACGTTATACAGAACATGTTGCCGCAAAAATAATAACATTCAAAAGAATCATTTTGCAAAACATCTGTTACATAGTGAACATAAGCTGCGATAAAGATATCCGACTACATCTGTTGGAACAATTGGAAATACGAGTAAATTCCTTAGGTAACTCTCACGCTCTGCTACAGTAGAAAGTCACTTGATCTCTAGCTTGTTAACATCATATCTCTCATATCAATTCATATAGGTACTAGTAAAGATCTTTAATAATCTGCAACGATTGTTAAGTTTAGGCGTTACCTTTAATAAGTATTCTAAAATAATCAAGTAAGCTGTTTGCAATTTAAAGACTTTTATTTGTGCTTATATATTCCTGTTGTGATTTATAATGTGGTTGCTTACATTTATAAAGATTTCGCTTATCGTATACGAACCCTCACTAGGGTGTAGATCCTACAGTGATATTCCAGATGAGGTTGGCGATCGTATTTTTAGTAAAGATAAATGGGGAGGTTGGAAACCACCGCCTGGCGATGATACGTGGAAGATGTGGGTCTTCAAGTATGGTTCTACGAACGATTCAATTCGCGACAGCGTTGAGGACTCAGATTCCGGCTGGCCTGATTATTGGAAAGGTTAATTATTTAAACAATATCTTTATGTACTTGTATAGATCGCTTTCTTGCAAATAATGTTTGTTACAACGTAACATCGCATCGCGTTGTAACCTCATAAGATTTCGCAATAACAAATATAATTATATAATTCATATGCAAATCTAAAAATTATTTCGATATCTCCATCCAACACCAAGTTACAGCCATTTTTGTCTTTTAAACTTAAATATTTTTTTACTTTTAAAAATGAATAATAATATACCATAAAAAAACTTCTTTAACTATTATTAAAATACAATTTTTTTTATATATTGCCGTTGATATGGACTTATATGCATAATAAGTCGAAAATGATAAAACTTTGCTACCAGTTTTCCAAAAATTTGGTTTTTTGAGTTTGGTCACTTTATGATTAAACGTGCGATATACAGGATAATTTTCAATTCGGGCTAGCTGCGACATTATTTGAGTTTTAGCCATGTTCATAGAAAGTCCAACCTCTAGGCTTGCTGTGCTCAGGTCTTGGAGCATTAACTGGAGTTCGGGAGAGGAGGATGCGAAAAGTATGACGTCATCTGCAAAGCGAAGGTTTGTCAGACGTTTGCCTTCAATATTAAGACCACATGTCTGCCATTCATCTTTGTTGACAATGTTAAATTTTGTAACGGTTTATAATTTATTAATTGTCTTCTAAATAAATTATAGTGTCTCCCCCCCCTCCCCCCTCATTGCTCTTATTGAGGTTTCCATCAGTCTGGGCGTGCAGTAAAGGATTTAATAAAAATACATTTTTTTCATTGAATTTTAAGTATGGTACTGCAAAATAATGTTTAAACATATTGTTAATTTAATTGTTGTTTTATGTTTAGTTAATATTTGTTTAAAAATAATACTATATTATTTTTTTTTTATTAGTGTGCTGCTAATTGTGCCAGTGTGTGTATAAATACAGTATACATTTAGCTCATGGAGAGCGTTCGGTGACGATGATGCGAATTTACTGATTTTTTCCCTCTAAAAATGCCTAACACACCTTCCACATTTTCACTTCAAAAGTAATTTCGACGTTACAAACAGATTCTTCAATTCTATTTATATGTATAGATATCTTTTGTTATTATATCTTCAGGATGCAAGTGTTAAGGGCAAGATAGGCGTGGACGGGACGAGCGTGATCAGCGACAAGCCGGCGCCTCAGTACGCGCTCGTGGCGACGCCGTCACCACACCCCGGGGCTGCGGCCGACCAGTCCCCCCTTATGACGTGGGGGGAGATCGAGGGGACCCCCTTCAGGCTCGACGGGGGAGACACGCCCTTGCCAGAGTGAGTAATTAAAAAAAGAGCGTGCTCTATACTACACTACTCAAGTAAAACTTCCTTAGCTCGATTTATATGTATCTATATGTGTCGCAGGCGGATAGTTCAATCAGCCGTTCAATCCCTATATCCAATCCCTATACCCAATCCCAATAGCCTCTTTACTAAATGGCGCCGTTAAACTACATTTCTGAATGATATTCAGCCATTTGATTAAGAAACTAGGCCAATCATTTGGATCGATGATGTTTCATTACTTACCTAACCTGTTCAAAGTTTAATTTAAAATAGTACAATGAAAGAGTGAATTGCCAATGAGAACCACTGAAGACGAATTTAATTGATGTAGTCGGAACTAGTCGAAACAAGTCGGTAAGTCGAACGTATACAGGCTAGCCATTCGATTTAACGGCTGATTAGGCTAGTTGGCTGCGACATCCACGCATTTGCCTTAATCCGATCACACTTTTCGTAACGCTCTCGTGACGCATTCACCGGCTTACTGCCCAAGTCTAGCGTAAGAAGTGTCGCTTAAACAAGCAATGAACGCTCGTTGCAGGGCGGGCGCGGGCGCCGCCTACCGCATGCTGGAGGGGGGCGCGCGCGAGCGCATCGCGCTGCAGCTGGCCGAGCAGGCCGCGCGCCGCCGCCGCCCCGCCACGCCGCGGTCGCGCACGCCTCGCGCGTAAGTGGCCTCTACTACGGGCAGCCGACGACTGCACCTTCACTTCACTTCACTTAAAGAGGGGTTTCTCTCACTTAAAAAGGGGTTTCTCTCCTTTTAGGAGGGCTTCTCTCACTTATAGAGGGGTTTCTCTCACTTAGAGGGGTTTCTCTCACTTAAAGAGGGGTTTCTCTCACAAACCGAACGAAACGCGACAACAACACCATCACTAGACGTGACAGCATTGCCGCCACTTCACGCCGATCAGATGTCCATGGGCGCCGGTAGGCACTTCGGTGCCTGCTGCCTGCTCGTTTGCCCCCTTGTAACATAAAAAAAAAACCTCAGCATTTTCATTTCGGGTGAAAGAAGAAAGGTCAAGAAGATAGGCACTTGCTCCGTGATTGTAATGGACTCGACAGCGTGAGAATGTAACATAAACATAGTTGGAGGACAATAGGAATTTCTACGGGTCTTTCTCTTTGACGAACAATATTGTCATTCTGAGATGTCACTTTTAACGATCCCGCAGCCATATGATCATGCTAACGGAGCCATTAACTTGCTTCGGCATAGTCTCTTATAAATTATGCTACGAAATACTATTAAATACAGTGAAACTTGGTGAAGTGCGAGATTAAGGAACCTGCAAATTTGTTTCACTTATAGAGGTATCCCATTTATCCAGTCACTAAGACATCAGGTATAAATAAATATACCTCATTTATAGAGGGTTCCATTGATAGATGTCAGTTGCTTCAATTATAGAAGTGCGATTATTAAATTAAATAACGTACCTAACTTCAGTTTTTCACGTACTGATAACTATTTGAGCCTTCGTTTCGGAATTTTTCTAATAAACTTCCGTACGATTCTACAGCAAAACTAAAAGTGAAGGTCATTGTGGCTCAAAATTAGTTACGTAGTTAAGTGCTGAATATGCGGGTAGAATAATAATAACACAAACAAGAAGTAAATAAACAAACAAAACGATGTGACCCCAGTTATAGACGTTAATGTATATAAAATTTACTCGCTATTTCAGTTATCGAGGTGACTATAATAATAAATCTAAAGAACGAATCCCATATAGAGAGGTTTGCTTTGTGCCACTGGCAGGAGTAATTCAGTACCAAAGTGTTGGGACCACAGTATGAGTTCTGCTTACGGATGTTACTCACTTATCCAGATCCCATTTAATCAAACTTTAATGTAAGAGAACTTACATATATCACCTACGCAGGTCTAATTTCTAAGGTCTTTTAAAATTAATGTCTTAATTCACTTGAGTGGGTAATAAACAAAATATTTGCCATAATACATTTTCAATTATACCCTTTAGGCAGTAATTGACATTCTCTATGCATATCTAACATCTAGATATCAGTTGGAGGTGTGGCTACATAAAAAATCCACGGCAATATAGATTAAATTATTATGACAGGTTAACATATGGTTACTTTTCGCTTCCGGGTGAATGGGCAATTAAGACCATTTAAACATACTAGAGATCACCGACTGATTCAAATTCGGCCATAAATCTTTAGATTTACGTATCAGGTGCTTATTTAAGACTATGTATAACATTTTTATTTTGAGCAGAACGACATTTGACAATTTAATCACAATAAATGTCATAATTAATAAATTACATTGTTATTTTGTCATGGTTGTCATGTCTACGCTTTGACGCCATCTGTGTGTGTTAATCGTTTGGCATTGGTGTGCGTGTAATGGTATTTTAATAATTTAATATATTTATAATTCACATTCTGTTATATTAGTATTCGCACTCCATCTTCTATTACATTGTGCCAATTATATACTCCACCGTCCGCGCAGTTTTTGTAAAGTGGTACCTAAAGTTTTTGCTTCATGTATTAATATATAAGTGTGTGTATAGTTAGCTTTTTTATAATATGTTTTTAATCATGGATTTACAAGTGGAATATTCTTTTTTCTTTTTTTTTTATATATATACTATATGACACACGAACGTCTGTTCCTAAGATAGACAACTTAATGCCTGTGTTATAGGTAACAGCCGCCTGTTATATAAACTTACTTACAGTTGATATGTATATAAATCATTGTCAAACTTGCAACTTTTCGTTCCTTCAAATAAAGATAATGCCTCCCACTAAGTTGTTGTAACCCCAAATTCCCAGCTTTACAGTAGCCCGTTACAAACAGGCAAATCGTAATATAATAGTCACTTTTTAATATATTTTTGTATACAATAATGTAATCGTCATTATTGAATATATAATTGTTTACACAAATATGTTAAATAATGCCGATATTATTTCAATTTATATGTTTGTAATGCTCTACTATGAACTCAGGAATTTGGGGTTACAACAGTTTACGTAGGAGGTATCGTATAATAATACGTGAAGTAAAAACTTTCATTTACGAAAATTGCGCGGACAGAGGAATATAAAATTTGGCACAACTATAAAATAGCTTATATAAAGGGTTCGTGTACGAATGCTGAAATTTTTATAAAATATTAATTAATAAACTAAACCATACGCACACCAATGCCAAACGATTTACACACACATGTATGTATGTATACATTTTACTATAAGATTGTGTCAATGTATGTATATTAAGTGTCAAATATAACAATGCCCTTGTTCAAAGAATTATTAATATTAATTTTGTATGTACTTTAAATAAGCATCTAACACGCAAACCTAAAGATTTGTTTGCGAATTTTGACCAACCAGCGATCTCTCGTTTGCTTAAACATCTTTATAGTGCCTGTACTAACGTTCTTTTATTATATTGCGAGAGTGATACAGCGTAATATCAAGTTTTTAATGAGTGATTACCCCAGTTCAATGTTAGTGTGACATACATACGACCGCACCTACACAACTGCATTCATAGGCCTGATGAGGCGTAGGTTAAGTATGACCTAATGCATTGAAGGAACCAATCGAGAGTCGTAAGCAAGTTAATAAAAAAAAATGAAATTAATGAAACGTATGCAATTTTGGAAATTATTTTGAAATTGAGGGATTTACAATTATAAGACGTATCTATTTATTTCACACTAGCTGTAACCCGCGTCTTCGCCTGCGATTGATTTTATTTCATTTTGTAAATTTTAATTAGTTTGTGCGGAACCCTAATTATTTAGCTAAAAGCAAGCTTGGTATGTTATTCCTTGCAAAATCAGCTATCTACCAGTCAGTACCAGACAGTCTCGTCCAAATCGGTCCATCCATTACGCAGAATACCCGGAACAAATAGACAGACAGACAAAAATTTACAACTTACATTTTATTATATAGGTGTTATTATATTGTGTTATATCAAAATTATTTAAAAAAATCTGGAAGTTAAAACAGACTTCAGTGTGAACAGTGAATAAAAGCAAATTACAAAAAAAAAACCATCAAGGACCGCGGGTCCCTCTACTTCACAGATTTTTTGACACTTGCAAGTTAGTTGTCTACTTAGCTGCTTAGTACTTTAGAATTAAAAAATCTATACCTATAGCACTGTAATACGTATACTATATCTACAGTAGAATCCGCAAATTCGCAACCCAACACTTTACGCGCAACGAGCGGACACCAAAGCTTCATATTGAATTTTGCACTGAACGGTAATTGGTTTAAGCACTTTATAGCGGGCCATTACCGTAAATTCGGGATGGTAACACTAAGATGGCTGAAATTACCACACAGCGGATTGAACTAGATTTAAACAGCCATTCCAAGTTACGGTGTTCGTTAGATAGCGAGAACAATGTTCCGTAAACAAGATTGCTGAAATAAAAAGATTAGATCAAATTAGGTATAATAATATATATACACATATATACAAGACTCCAGTTTTTGTCAGCGACCTTTCGCAAATCATCACTCCATCTAGCTGGAGGGCGTCCTACACTACGCTTGCTGAGTCGCGGTCTCCACTCAAGGATGCGGAATATATGACACAGTATCTATACATAAAACAGATTATAATTTAGTTGTGCAGACTATAAGGAAGTATGTGCTTGAAACAACGCTTAAACCAGAAGCATTTCCTTAACTAAGAAATGCTATAAATACCTGTTTGCTGTAAGGGTCGAAGTTTTGAAGACCTGTTCCCATTCATTGTTATGAGGAAATAAAGTTTAAAATACGTCTTAAAACTTGTAGCCACGAAATACATTTTCCTCAAGCACTTGCCGCGACTGCATTAAAAGTTTCCAGATTTCCCTTACATATTTGAAGCAACTTTATTACTTTGCAACATCGTTGTTTCCTAACAAGGCTCGATGTGTCCATTTGAATTGCTAAATATTCTAATAAGACTAAGCATGATTTCATGGAACGTTATTGAGTAAATAATTTGTGGACCCGTCAGTCGTCTTGTACGGAAATTGAAAAAAGTGAAAAAAGATACTTAGCCTTGTTTGTTTTACCATTTTCTATGAAATCTTGTACTAATAAAAAAGCGGCAGAGAATCTGTTATGGCAGAAACAGAAAATTCCTTTTGTGTTCATTTTATTTTATATTTCTATGAGTGTTACCTCTACTTTTTTATAATTGTTTTATTGAAACGATTATATTATAAATAACTGTTTAAGTAAGATTTTCTTTATTAGCATATATTATGTTGCACGCTATAAGTGGAATTTGGTTGTACCTTTTAGCTATAGGACTATTATGTAAAAACCCCAACTCGCAATAAAGATATTTGATTTGAAAGAATAATTCTTTGATAGCTTGAAACATGTTTTGGTCTTTCTTTATGTTAGTCTAAACATAGAGTTGTAAGATTACCGTGCTTGATCTTTACTCCTCTTATTACTTTGTTAAAATTTGTGTTATCTCGTGTAATCCTGTGTAATTAAAGCATTGAATTAGCCACTTATTTTTATCATTGCTATATACTATGTCTGACCACGTGTTATAGAACATACGCAGAACCGATGGCCTGACTTAAGGTCAGCGGTTCTGCGTATGTTTTTTGAATAACCTCACTTTCTGATGCGACACATATGTATAATAGATGAGAAAAGATGTTATGAAGAAGTTTATCCGAAAACTAAAATGTAAAAGTATATATTTCATCATCGGTCTCATCATCAAAATCGGCTGATGATGATGAGACCGATGCCTATTATAGTTCACACTTGGACATAGGCCTCCCCCAAATCGTGCCATTTCACCCGGTCTTCAACTTGACGCATTCAACTTCTGCCAACGACCTTCCGCAAGCCGTCACAAAGTATTTATTAACTTTAAAATTTGTTTTTTTTTCTTATGATAAATATCTACAATACCAACTCTGTTAGTCTGCCAAGTTATCTACTACGTTCTTAAAATGTGATACAATATTGCAATACAATAATGATAACAGTAAACAGGATTATTTATAAGTGTAGAATATATTTCAGGAGGTCGTGGCCTTATCAGTGGTCGGCATTTGAGTCGATCACTAGGTTAAGTTGCTCTTGCTGTCACCGGGTTGTACATGGGGTAGCCATTCTGACACTGGTTTATATTTGAAACCCTACCTCGTCCGTGTTTCGGAAGGCACTCAAAACAGTGGGACCCGATTAATGTCACTTTGTGATATTAGTCGTGAGGTTGCAGAGATCGTGGGGGTTCCGAGGATGACGTCA
>JANCMC010046423.1:0-10093 GCA_024363005.1 Charaxes varanes
TATTAGTCATGAGGTTGTAGAGATCTTGGGGGTTTCGAGGATGACGTCAGATGGCAACCAGCTATCTTAACTCGCCCCCAGAGCTAAATCCTCTGCAATCTAAGCGGACCCTGATACTAGATCGGAATAACGCTAGGAAAAGAATACTCAGGATATGAAAATAATAAGGGTGTCAGTAAAATAGAAAATTTTTTCTTTGCAATATTTATTTTTATATTAAGATTATAATGTACAGGTATGAGGTATTAATACATTTCTGTATTGATATGAACACATTCCAATTAAATGTTTTTCATATTTATAGCATGTAAAACCATCCATAAGTATGTAATTGTAGAGCTATTTATATGAAGCTGTGCTGTTTTATGAGGTTGTGTGATAATGATTACATGGCATATTTAAAACATTTTATACATTAGACATATACTAGTATACATTAACCGAATATTATAATACAAAGTCTATTAGATGCAATTTTAATTTTATTTGTATTTAACATAGACCCGCTATATTAAACGGAAATAAAATCAATAGTAATGATCTATTATTTTACTGTTTTTTGTATATGTGAACATTGTTGGTATTGTCGTGTCCAGTTCCCAATCGATTGATCGCGTATTTTCCGCATTCACCATCCTCGCAGCCACCACCGTTGTTGCCACCGCCTTGGTTGCCACCGCCTTGGTTACCACCGCCGTAACCGGCTTGGCTACCACCGCCGTAACCACCTTGATTGCCACCGCCGTAACCGCCTTGGTTGCCACCGCCGTAACCGCCTTGGTTTCCACCGCCGTAACCGCCTTGGTTACCGCCACCGTTTCCGCCTTGCCACTGTTGCGAGCATGACCAGCTACCGCACCTGTTTATATAATTAAAGGTGATAACGTCTTATAAATCGATGAATGCCTACTGCACGCATGAAAAAGCTTGACTCAATGTCACGTTCCGCCTCAGCCGCGCTCAAGCGAGGGCGCGGAAAAAGCTATAGAGAAGCATGATCAGCCTAAATGTTCGGCATTTTCACGTTAAATGACTTTACAGACAAGAATTTTTTTATTAATTAAGTCGACTAAATAACTACCTACTTGTATCTTACTTTTATATGAATTTGACTTTATACTGATCCTCCTTAATATCTAAAAAACGAAATTGCTTCCACTATCAAATGCAACCCCAAATAACTGTTCAATAGACTATTACGCAAATACTAGTTAATTGTAAATTAGGCACTCACCAGGGCTTAGCTTGCACTACTGCTAGGCAAGCGACGACAAACACGACAGTCAAAGTGTACTTTTGCATTTTCGTAATAGTGATGATGTTCGACTATGAACGTTCTTCAAATACTGAATTTTACGGTGAATGAATTTCCTTTTATATATTTCCGTAGATAACCTTAGAGGTCAATGATTCAATATTGATAAAAGTAAAAGTCCAAATTTAGTCTCGCGTCATGATTTTTAACTAAATAGACTAATCTGAGCCAATACTTTTGTTTTCCCTCCAATTAAGTTGATAACCTTTCCCCCTATTTCTGCACCTTCTAGGAAATAGACAGAACCGAATACTACCTTAAGAACTAATCTTGCAATAAACTCGCAGATGTTATTTATTCTACAGTTAAATTGCTTTTCATGACTGAATGCTGTCCTTTTTTTTTTCAATAAAACCAAATGACAATGGTCAATAGAAAGCGGGGCGCTAAAGGTATACGCCTTGCCTTCTACTACCTTACATGTGTATGATTTAGTAACTGAATGTGTGTAGATGTTGTGGGTTATATAAAGTGTATTCGGAGACGGGTGTTTATACTCACCATACTAGATAAGCATTGAAATGTGATAGTATACAGAAGTATATTAGACAACATCTAGATCCTAGATTAATTGACTATAAACAATCTTAGTGCTTAAGTGATATACTCGTATTTTTATGAATGTTTCCAGGGTGGGCAATTATTAAACGTGGTGTTCGGAGCGGATGCCCCGCGCTTGGCTCGCACCATCGTAGAGGAATTGAAAAACGAGGAACTGGTCAAGAAAGGCGAAAAGGAACGACCCATTCGACTGCCCCATGAGCTAACACCCCCTGAACAGGTATGTTTTAGCGTTTTAACATTTTATAGATAATAGAAATTTAATTAGTAATTATCTTTTACCGTTCTTCGAAATTAGTGGCGTCGCGATGTTAGTTACAAATAAATGTGAGAATAAAAGTAAGATTGTCGAATCGTTGTTTTCAGGAGGCCGCATTGGCACAAGAGAAGCTGGTGCAAGCGCGGAGGGAGAAAGAGGCGGCGGCTGCTCTGGAGGCCCGAAGTGCTCGCCGAGAGCACCGCGCCGCTGCCCTCGACGCGCACTTCGCAGACCTGTGTCCCGCGTTGCTCATGCCGCATGCCCAAAAACATCTCCGGAAGGTCTCCGATGCGTTGGAACCTTGTGGTGAGATATACCACCGAATTCGCATACAAAATTTGGGTAGAGCATGAATGAGATTTTCTATCGTAATGTGGAGCTGCCGATTGTGGATATACCTCCGCCATACAGAAAACGACAACAAAAGAATATTATTTAAGAAGTATTATTGAAACACTTGCACCTAAATAAGCTGTTGTACAAGGACACATAAATAAGCTATTGATGTGTTATTTTTCAGGCGTAATTATAGCAGATAAATGCCCTCTAGTTTTGGGTAAAGATGGCGCTAGAGTCCTCGCCGTAGAGGACCCTGATTTCGGGAACGAGGAGACTGCGGCCATTCTGGCAGAGAGACCAGCACTTGCCTTGCTACTAAAGAAATTACCGGATAAAGAAGGCAATATCATAGGTAAGTTATATCAAGCGATTGTCTCGGTTTGGATTATATTTAAGTCGGTCCGAAATTTTTCTTGGGGAAGGGAAGGGGTGTAGATCTAAAAGAGCTCTCGTAACTTCTTTGGTACTGCGAACGATATGGTCTCGTCGTGACAACATTTTGCATGAAAATGTTTTCTTTGAGATACTTTTTTACTATTTTATATGTTATATCTACTATTATGCTATATGTGTATACTATGCTATAGTTCAGTAAGAATCAGAGATACATTATGTCAATGCAGAGCTGTCGCGTCGAGCTCTCTTCGGTGATGGAGTAGAAGCAGAGGATGCTCAAACCAAGAAGGCGGTGGCGGAAGAGTTGCGCGCCAGCGACGTGCCGGCGCTCTACGTGCCGCCTGACCGCCACCAGCGGGCGGCCGCGCTAGATTTGCTGTTTCCCAAAGTAAGTCTTCGTACAAATCATCTTCTATTACATAAAATTCCATGTGTTTATAATCCTCCAAACTCCAAAACCAAAGAATAGTTTTTGATGACATTTTTTTAACTCTTCCGTCACGTCCTGTAAAAAGGTCAAGGCTGCAGGTGGCAAACCGATGTTTTTTCTGAGCAGGGGGCATAAATATTAATTGCAAGGCTTGCTTGTTTGTGTGTGCATTGTTTTGGAAACTCAAACTCAACCACTCACTGCGAGCCAATGATATTGAGGAGCTTGCGTGTCTACGCACTATTTTGCATGTAGAGGTGAATACTTTGGAGGGGCGCGCACTGCCGTCTGACGTCATCCCCACAAATGAAAATACACTAAACTAATTAAAATTATTTTTTTCCATTTTTGATCTTTTTATTCCTGGATTTATAATGCAAAGGAACGTAGTTTATACGATTCCCACAAACCATATAAGCAATTCTAGTTTATATAGTTCCCACAAAGCCTGATTCTGTCAATTGCTTCGAGTAGCGTTCAGTGACATGTTCGCATTTCAACACGTCCGAAGTCGCAGGTGACCACTAGTATAGAATTAACTCTTCAGGCTTATCCGTATCGATTTCTGATGGCTTTATGAAAATCATTTGTAATTACCGGCTGTAAAGTATCCTTTGACCCGTTAATACGGTCGTATGAAAAATTCGGAAACCGCAGTACGGACAGGAAAGCTATTTTGTAATTAAAATGCCTGTCACCCTTTAGTAAAATTTTGGTGTACAGTGTAATTTTTTAGAAAATTTGTTCCTCTTTTTTTATGTAACTAGTTGTTCCTCGCGACCTCTTTCGCCTAAATTAGGTGAACATTTTTTGCGTGATGATATATAGCCTATAGCCTCCCCCGATAAATTGGCTATCTGACGCTTAAATAATTTTTGAAACAGTTCCTGAGATTAGCTCGTTCAAGTAAACAAACAAACCATCTCTTCACCTTTATATACTAGTATACATATAGACTAAAGCATTTATTTTTTACAGGACTTCGTGGACTCTTCTTTATGGTGGCATGCCTTTACCCCTGCATAACTATTCTTAAAGTATAATATCTTAAACTAGCAACGGTCGCGACTTTGTCCGCGTAAAATTAGGTAAAAAATTTTAGCATCATTATATATAGCCTATAGCCTCCCTCGATAAATGGGCTATCTGACGCTTAAATAATTTTTGAAATCGGACCAGTTGTTCCTGAGATCAGCGCGTTCAAGTAAACAAACAAACAAACTCTTTAGCTTTATATATTAGTATAGATTTAAATGAAAAAAAATGAATGTTTGGCAACTAATTACAGCTTCTAATATTTTATGAGCTGTAATTGAGGCAAATTTCTATAGGTAATAGATCTATCCAAAAAGTATAATTTAAAACTTCACAAATGTAGAAAGTAGCAATAAATAACAATTAAAAAACAACTGTTTTTTTTTATTTTTTAATAATAATCTTAGTCTATAATTTACTCTGTACCTTAGCCGTATCAAATTTAGTGTGAATAAAAATGGCTAAGCCACATAAAATTTTCAATAAAGTGTAGAGTTTGTGAAATTATGACTTGTAGAGTAAGGGCGTATAGAGTTTAAACTTGTCTATACATAAGATATGATAATTGTTTACTCGTATTTGGTCTGAATAATTTATATACATAATATTACAAGTCCTTATGAAATTACTTAATAGTAAATTTATAACTGATTCGTAAAGTTGGACCATCGAGAAAAACCAGCAATCAGTAAGGGAAATTTGTCAAGGAATTTACTTTATCAGTAATTAGATACTTTAAGATTAGGCATTTTCTTCTTAAATTCAGAATTTTTGTTTAATCTATCCTCTTCCGACGACGATGATGAAGAAGAAGAAGAAGAATCGTGGTTGTTCTAAAAGTAAAGAAAATACAAGTTATAAAAGCTTAAATAGCTATAATGTATTTGAACCAAAAAATTGCACGAAAAATATAAAAGACAAGCAATTAATCAACGGTAAGTGACAATTGACGTGTATAAACAGTACTTGCATTGCCAGAAAGTTCGTAGATGCGTTGACTGCCTTTGAGAAATGAAGTTTCTTCCTAACTCTGTGACTACTCTGCCAAGAGTGAACGAATAAGAAGAAGAAGCCGTGTTATACGCAAATATTTTTTTAGAAATATATCAATACGTACATATGGATAATACACCCAGACTCGAGGTGGGAATCGAACCCACGACCCCCGGAACACAAGGCAGGGTCACTGTCCACTACGCCAACGGGCCAGCCTAAAAAAAATGGATTCAATTTTGATTGATGATGAGATAGTCTGTAGTCTATGGTCTCCGATAAATGATCTATCTAACACTGAATTTTTTTTTCAAATTGGACCAGTTATTCCTGAGATTAGCGCGTTAAAGCAAACAAACAAACTCTTCAGCTTTATTTATTAAGCATAGATAGTATAGATGGGGCAAACGGGCAGGCTAAATGACTAAGAAATAGTAAATGTGAACAAAAGTTATTGAATCCCAATAACAGTTTTTGTTACGAAACATTTTGTAGACTCGTCTAGTAACACTATATTTTTTAATTTGTCATTGAAAATATGAGATAAGAACTCGTCTGGTTATTCCAAATCTATAATTTATATTACATCTATAATACATGAAGCTGAAGAGTTTGTTTGTTTGCCTGAACGCCCTAATCTCATGAACTAGTGGTCCGATTTGAAAAACACAAATTCTTATTTGTCTGTCTGTTTATTTATTCCGGGTAGCCTCTAAAACGGCTACACCAATTTTGATTGGACTTTGACAAACAGTTTATTTAAGTTACATGGAATAACATGGGCTTACTATACTAAAATGTTTAGGGTTGCGAAGTAAAAAATAAAAACCGTCAAGATTGAATTTAACGCGGACCAGAAGCGGATATAGACTAGTCTATAATATATATTAAAGCTTAAAGATCATCTAGCACTAAATCTCGAAAATAACGAGACGTACAATGATGAAATTTGGCAAGGAGGTAGTTGATAGATGGACATCCGCTAAGGAAAGATTTTTCGATAGCGTCGGATTAAGGAATTCTATGGGTTTTCGCAATTTTACGCGGACAAAAACGCGGGATATTAGCTAGTAGTTTATAATAAAAATAAATATAATTCAATGTTTAAACGTCATTATCTATGAATAACAAGACAACCTTTGCATTCGTTTACAGGAAACTTAAAAAAAAATCTCGTTTTTATCAACGATACACATTAAAAATTTACATACTTAGATAATATTTATACATTAATCTGCATACGCGTACATTAAATTGCAGAGATATATCTTATATTACAATCATTTTATCTTTAATATCTTTTATGCTATCTGTTCGTAATAATTAATCTGAGTATATAAATGGCTATTATTCAAATCTTGTTTATTTAAGAGGTTTTCTATGTTACGTGACCTTTATAAAGCTTATATATGTGGTACTAGTGACTCGGCCCGGCCTCGTAATTAAACATTTTCCTTGAATCGCCTCTGTTTATTGGTAAAAACCGCATTCTATTTCTTCTATTCTACGCAACCGATATGCGAGTTTAAGAGATCTATGCGTTCAAGAGCGGAAAGCGGCTTTTTTCATGCTATTTTAAAGAAAATAACATAGGAAAGATCTGGATTGATAATATGGTAGCAGTCATCAAGAGTTCAATGGTAGAAAGTGTGGTCTTAAATCCGAAAGGTAACCAGCTCAAGCCCCGACACAACTGGGGTATTGTCTCACTCATTACTTAACTTTGCCTCCAGGGGGTGGATCTAACTGGTATCTATCCGATAACTGGTCAGATCCACTAGGGTACCCAACCCCGGTCTATCCTAGCTACTATTGTCACTCCCCCTACATGGTCCATAGAGGCTGAAGATAATTATAGGAATTTGTGTTTAATGTATATTTTGGTAACAATTACTTAATTTTATGCATCGACTAGCGGACCCGATAGACCTTGTCCTGCCCGCAAGTTGGATTACTTACTACGTTCAGTTATCCTATTATATTATTCCCGTTCTGTTTCGTTTCGTTCCGTCTATTAAAAAGTTTAAATTGTCCAAAGAGCCATTAGAAATATTTTAATATGGTGGTTAAGTATTTTTAAATTTTTCTTATTTGTTTCTTTCATAAGAACCTTCTCCTGTTAATAACGTTAGAACAAAAAAAGAATTAGCGAATTCGGTCCAGCCGTTCATACGTGTTGCCTATGAACAAGGGAAATAAGGATTATTTTTGTATAAATAGATATCTATACGTACATACTATATGTATATATTGTATTGATGAAAGTACACAATAGGATTTTAGTTTAAGCACGTTTAGGAGAGTACATTGGTAAAGTGCGTGAGGCTAAATTCCGATTTAAATTTGAATAAAGAGAATAAGGGTCGCAGGAAGCCGTTGGATACAAGCGGCGCAACACCGACATTCGTGGAAATTGATGCAGGAGGCCTATGTTTAGCAATGGACGCACCCAGGCAGAATTGGTGATGATGATGAAGGGGAATAAAGAAACACCAGGAAACTTTTATGCATACAGCATATTAAGAGTTTCTGACCCCACTTGTGGAGAAATTGGCAATAGCTAGATAAGTTGGATTAACTTTAATGAATTACCAGGTAAACTTATAAAACTCGCCATTGCTGTGAATTTTTTAAGGGACAGAGGATAAGCCAAGGCTATGAGGGTGCATGGGGAATAATATAGCACATTTTGATTTGACTAATCCGTTTAGAAAAAGTCTTTGAAGAGTCTACCTATTGTTTGTTTTGTATGCTCGGGTTTGTAGGTACCTACTAGACGCACGGTCTTTAACGATTTGACAGAAAATCAATCAAGTGCCGATGCAGCTTTCTGATAACACAATATATATAATTTTCTGTATAAATAGCCTTATTATGTAAAGAAATTCGATATAACCCTGCATCCCAGCAAACAACAAAATTAAATCAGCGTTTTATTATTTAATTATTAAAACCGGCTCTATTAATTCGATACGTTTCCTCATTACAAATGTATACTATTTAAAGAAATAAGCTGTTAATGATTAAATTATAATCATTCGATCGTCTGCCTTCAGCGCGTTCTTTATATTATCATGCAAATGCGCCGGTGTGAGCATACTCTGCATCATTACAATACAAAGTCTTATCTTTATTTGTCCAAACGACAATAATTTTTTTTTTAATATTATAGAACTATTTAAAATATTATTAGCCATTTAGTGATCTATGGATAGCAGGCCATTGACCCAAGCAACAAGAGATTATGGTTCCAGTGAGGTAGCTTTGCACTATGAGCACTGTTTGGTATCCCACCCGTGGGCTAGAAGAAGCGGGACTAGCGAGGTGTTCTAACCATTTCCAGTACATTGATTTTAGAGTTCACATTCCACAATCAGTAATTTCATTTATTTTTTCCTCATTTTTTCTCGGTTTCTAAGAAGTTGTCTTAATATGGAATTACTCGATCATTACAATAAATATATTTCACTATTTATAGAATACGATCACCAATAAATCCAAACTTCCAGAATCTAAGGCCCATCTTTGTGTTTGATTTCTATCAAGCTAATCTTCCGTTAGCTTCCGTGAATTTCAATGACGCAGCCAACTTTTTCCTCATAAAAATTTTCGATTATAGTAACTAACAGGGGTAGCTGAGAAAATATCTATGCTGGTTCCCAAAATCGCTAAAAGACCATATTAATATTCGGTTTCAAAAAATTCATTCACTATACCTAGCGGCATAAAAAAGGAAGAAAAACGCTCGGTCAAAGGATATTTGATGTTGTGAAGCTTTGAAGGGCTAGCGGGACAAGGCTGGGAGGAGGCGTCAGCCTCCCTTACAGGGAAGGGGAACGAGAGCGCCTCCCTATCACAGTTGTCAGTGCGATGCGTCTCTATTTACCTCCTAGCTATATTATTAAACTTTGAAGTCAGTCATGAGTGTGTTGCTAATTGCAAATAGATTTAATTAAGTTCAGAATTTGTTCATACGTACATAATATACCGCATATGCAGTGTAACAAAGATAAAATTTAATTTAATTATTTTCCTCTGTCTTCTATATATATTAATTCTTTAACATTTCTTTCTTAATAAGTATCTGTACAACAGATCACTTTAGTTGGCTGGTAGAAATTCGGCCAGTAACCTTTACTTGCATATAAGATGATTTGTACAACGACAAATCTATTTGACAATGAATATCAAAACCATATTTGTAAAATGTTTTACTTAAGAAAACTTTGTGATGTCTTTATGTTGTGGAACCTTAAATAAATTTGAAAATATATATAATATTGGATCGTTATGACCACGCTTCGACACAATCGTATAATAAAATGTAGACATGTGTGTGTACATTATTTGGCATTGGTGTGTGTGAGATTTTATTTTATATTTTAATAATGATAAATGTTTGAAATAGTCACCTTTATAAAAAAATCGTAAATAGAAATCGTTTGTGAGCGCGAGTATACACTTCTTTAACAAAATTCCAGATGCTATTTGAAATGCATATATGTAGGTAAATTTAAACAACATGTTATAAACACACTTATTCGTAGGGCGTATACTATATTAAAGATAAAACCGCTTGGAGCTGAGTCGCTCTAGCTATGTACTTTATAGTTAACATGCAAAAATGTAATTTAAACTCAGTTTCGTAAGAACTATTTTTAAAAGAGTGGCTAACGAGTTTCTTAGCTGATTTTTCTCGTTTCAATTCATTTCAATTTGAATTAAAGTGAAAGAACGCTTACAGATTACAGGTACGACACTGCAA
>JANCMC010046423.1:10193-23979 GCA_024363005.1 Charaxes varanes
GATTTTTCTCGTTTCAATTCATTTCAATTTGAATTAAAGTGAAAGAACGCTTACAGATTACAGGTACGACACTGCAAATATTATTCTTTAGATTCTCCTTCTTACAGAAAGCCCTGGTTTTCTGTAAGAAGGAGATACTTCCCCACCCAAGCAGCTCCCCTTAACGAACCCAAAATATCCTTGTGCCCTAGGTCTGCTAAAATATTGTTCTATCAAGCCTTAAAAATGAACCATAGACAGAGGCGCAAAGAAACCAAATATAATGTTACTGAAGTAACGATCAAAAATATGCATATTAATACACTTTGTTAACATCAGGTATGATGCCAAATGTTCCAGCAGATTGCCGAGACATCACTAAAACATCTTCAACATTTTATAATTAATGGTACAGGAAAAACAACTTGCCACCGACCGGTCACGGTGGTTCGAGACTGGTTAACTCACACACGGACTTTATGACCTTTCTTCTACGTCCCTGATTTGTGTAGGATTTACCTACATTTATATGTAGGTAACACTATATGATATGCCTAAAACTCTTGATAAGATCTTTATAAAGCTTGTGTCAGGAGTGTAAGCGAAAATAATGAAAAATAAGTTCAAGGTTCAAACCCTGTACGTCAAGTAATCAAATATGGACATCAATGATTTTCTATCATTTAACAAAATGATTTTCTTTGAATCATTTTACAAAATGATTTTTTTTCAATAACTTTACAAAATTATATCTTTGTCTATCATTTTGTAATAGACATATATTTAAAAATGTAATAAAATATTCATATATTTCAGTGCCTACGTCTAAGATAGGAAGAATAAGTATCTACTATTTTGAACAAAAAAGACGATTTGATTTTCACCGGATTGATGAAAAAAAAGTCTGCTTTAGTATTTAGACAATAAACATTATAAATAAAATCCTTAATTTTAACACATTTCAATGTAGAAATGGTATCGTATTTCACATTTAAATGTATTAATTGGACAGGTCTAAACCCTCATTCGCACGTGAGATAAAAAAGCATTGCGTTAAATCTTGGTGTTGGCGCTTTTTAATCGTCGTCGAAACGAATATATACCGTATATGTATATATATTACATTGAAAATAGAACATTGCTCAAAAAAAAGCGTCGCGTTATGAAAGTGGCGTTAAAGAAGTGTGAACACAAACTTAGGAGTTTATAATATGTTCTATTTGAAAGCTTTTTTAACGCGCCGTAAAAGAAGCTCTCGTGCGAATGACGGTTATCGCCGTCAATTAATACTAGCAATTCTGCAATTTAAATAATCATCTGACTGTTTCCTTCTTTCTTTTCTTTTAAACTTTTCCCGGTAATAGGATCAAAAGGGATATAAAACAAACAGAATTCAAAATAGTTCAGCCGTGTCGATATATATATATATATATATATATATATAAAACTATATTATATATAAATATATATATAAATTTTCTCTATATTTCAGCTACCGAAGCTATGAATTAATAATTAATTTAATTGTCTGTTTATTTAATTGCATCATTCAATATTCGTACGAAATTTATTCTGTAAAACCCTTCCCCGAAAGTTGGAATTACGTAAGTCATTACGTAACCATGTCAGGGTATTGAGTGTCGAGAAACAGGTATGATGTCCACTGATGAGGCAGGGTCATAGTTATTTATAAATACTGCCTTTTTAACTCACCTTATCAGTTGTCAAAACATACTGCACAATGCAACTAATTAAAAAAGTAAACGTATGTCGTAAAACTTTAGCATATTAATTGCTACGAATTTCTGCCTCACTCTATCTCTCCTACTATTTATTTTGGTTCAACAAAGGAAATCCTCAATTAAATGTTGGAAAAGTGACACCGTATGCGGCGAAGCGCTGCGCGTTTTTTTTGTTTCTCAGAAATATTGTCACGAAATGACCTTCTGCAGACTAGCCGGTTTTTACCGATAGTTCACAAAGCCTTTATGAAACTGTACAAGCTATAGTATTCCTGCCCCGAGGACAACACAGGTATTCCTACATCGTCTTTTTTCGAATACAAATCCGTTCGAATCATACGAGTCAAATCGGAATAATAAAAATAGACTTCATCTTTCTCGCAACACATGCTGTTAGAACTACATACGATTTCTTCGAATAAATTTAATGCTTATTTTTCGTCTATTGAAACAACTAGCAACGATATTATATTTAAAACGCAATTTTGTTGGGTATAAAAAAAGTGATGAAGCATATTGGGAAGGTAATATTTGAGAGAGAAAATTTCCAGATAAAAGCAAGAAAATACTAAAAGGAGTTTTATTATAATCTTCACGTGTCCCTGAGCTCATCTTGTGTAATATGGTTTACCAAATGAGGGTTTAGGCCATGTATATATTATACATGTATGTACAAATAGACTTACCTACTAAGCTCGTTAACAACTGTTAGCTCTCTAAGGGAGATACCAGTTATTGATTATGCTAAGTCCTAATCTGTTTTCCTTGTATAGACTAATCTGAAGATCGTCATAATCCTTAAATAACACTCAAGAGCAACTCCTCATCCCCGGGCCTGCGCTTAGAAATTATTATGTAGCCGCATTCTGACTGACTGGCTGACTCAAGGAAATATTTTCAATGGAATAGAGAATGTTCTAAGATAAAAATATAATAATAGACCATTATAAGAAGACGACTCAAGAAAATATCTTCA
Source organism: Charaxes varanes (assembly GCA_024363005.1). Taxonomy (NCBI): domain Eukaryota; kingdom Metazoa; phylum Arthropoda; class Insecta; order Lepidoptera; family Nymphalidae; genus Charaxes; species Charaxes varanes. The sequence continues at coordinate 12,891 of JANCMC010046423.1, forward strand.
ATGAAATAGTAACTTTTAAGAATAATTTAACATAATGCTTATGTAGAAACGTCAACTTTTGCGCCTAGAAGTCTAGAATACCATTTAATATTCGCTACAGGTACGCTGGTCTGTGCTCATCTAAATAAAAGCGCAATGTTCTTGTGAGGTACTGCGTAGCTCATATTTGTATTTACGTCAGCATTATACCAGTTCTGATAAAACAGATATATTTTCTTACCCTTCATATAATTTGTAATCATTACCCATGGCGTTGCCATCAATACACTACGGTGTTTGCTTACCTTTAGCGACCAATATCTACGATTATATCTAGCCAGTGCAGAAAATGATAGTGGCGCAAGCGGCTCCAGCTGGAGCTTTAATAGCGCGAGTTACGCCACCAAAAGTTAATTAAAGCGAAACGAGCTTTTTTGTAAGGCAACGGCTCTACTACACATTTTACTATATTAATAAAGAAATATTTGTATATTAAAACTGTTCCATTAACTTTAGGTTTAAAAGTCTTTATTACTAACAAAAACAATGTTAATTTATACATACTCGCATGAGTGAGTTTCCAATACTTAATAACAAAACGAGCAAACGCGAGTTAGACACGCGCACTAAGGGTTCCGTAACATCACGTAATACTTTACCGGGTTATTCAAAGAATTATATACTTTTCAGAAGATAAAACGACAAATTTCCGGATTTCGGGAAATTTTTAACTATACTTATAATTCAAGATATAGCTTCTTGTTAAATTTCATGATTCTAGGTCAACGGGAAATACCCTATAGGGTTTGATTCCTTTTTTTGGAAGTTAATAGTATCGGAAATGTGACTTAAATGGCCATATCTTTTGATTGCGTACACTTATAGGGTTGAATTTAGCTTCAAAGGATTGTAGACCTCAATATTTGGCGTTTTTAATAAAAAGGGTCTTTACAGAAAGACAGACGGAGAACGAAGTTATCCTAACCTATAAGGGATACTTTCTTCGTTTGGAGGTACGGAACTCTAAGAATTAAAATAATGTAAGCTTGAAACCTTATTAATTTAATGATAGTTGTGGTTTTGTTATTTGATTGGTTAAAAAAAGACAAATTTATGAAAATCAATTATATTATTGCTTACAAAATTACATGTCTACAGCAACAGCTTCAGAAGGGAAATTTAAATCTGACGATATTACAAACCGGAGAGGCGCAGGGCGGCAAATTTAATATTGTCGCGTTTGAAGAGGAAAATAATATAATATTATTAAAGAACACACATTTACATATCGCTAAGTCATAAACTGACTAATTACGTTTTAGGTCTAAAGTGAGTTAATAACACAGGCAGCTTCGTTTCAACATCCTCTTTTAGCCAATCTAAGAATTATTTCGACATCTCCATCTAACACTGATATACAGCTATTTTTGTCTTTTTAACTAAAATAAGATTTTGGATACAGAGACAAATAATAAAGTATTATAAAAATAACATTTCAATGTCACTAATCACTTCTTAACTATCATTAAAACAAATAATTTGTTGCAATAATACCGTTTTTATTGAATTATAAGCGAAATAAGTCATAAATGGCAGACCGTTTTTTTGCGATTTCCTCAAAATCAGCTTTTTTGAGTTATGTCACTTTATGATTAAGCGTGCGATATTGATACGGTATTTTCGTCTTATCTAGGATTTTAATATATTTTACACTAGCTGTAGGTCGCGATTTCGCCCTTGTGAATTCAGTGATTTTGTTACTTTTCGAGGGTTTCTATTTCTTGTGTGGTATTTAGCTATGAACAAAATAACAAAATAACACATGTTATTCCTTTTATAATCAGCTATTTGCAAATGAAAGTTCCATCCAAATAGTTCCACATCGCATCGCAGCCGTTTCGGAGATAACCCGGAACAACCAGACAGATATAAATGTTTTAACTTGAGGTATCGTATAATATAGTCATTCAACATCATCAATTATTAAAATAATAATATCGACGTAGGAAACAGACCATTCAATTTTAAAAAATCTTTCAGTGTTAGATAGCCCATTTATCATCATGCTAAATTTGAAGCAATTTTTATACCTAATTTTAGGCGGGCGAAGTAGCGTGCACACATACAAAGTGACGCCTATAAAAAAATTAGTCACATGTTTCCCTGTGCAGATATCCATGGGCGCCGGTAGGCACTTCGGTGCCTGCTACCTGCACGTTTGCCCCCTTGTAACATAAAAAAATATATATATATTTTTACATAAAATACTCTCAAATAGGTACTACATGACTTAAATGTACACTAGTTATAATAAATATATATATAGTTATATAACTTTTTCTTTTTATAGTTAGACCAAGTATATTAATGAGACTAGCGACCAGTTTAGGCGCTTTTGTCGTTAGTTTGTGCCCTTTGTATTGATGAATAAATAAATTTCGTTTCACTTTCTCCACACCGTAGCGTTTCTTAAAACTTGGTTCTATTAATAAGTTTCATTAAGGTTCATTATATTTCTTTTTCTGAGCAGTCTAAGGTTACCTTTTTTAATTACACCAACATTATAATTAATTTATTCAAGACTCCGCTGGGCTTTTACACGTAGATTCTAATAATAACCTTAACATTAATTTAGTGAAAACATTGTACTAATTACATCGTACCTGGATTCTTTAAAGAAATTAAGCGACCTCTAAATCAAATACGGGTGAATGTAGAAAAGCTTTCTAGAAAAGAAAAGTAAGCTAAAATCATTATTGCGCTGGTAATGAGTAAAAGAAACTATTTATTTATTGTACAAGAATTACGAGTTGGCTAGAGACTGTGCTATGAATCTTTTTGGTGTAGCATTTATGAAAGACTTAATACTTACAATCAAGGAATCTTTAAGAAAATGCCGAGCAACACATCTGTAAACCTTCTATTAGTACTGAGGGCTTAGCAAGAATTTTTCGAACCAATGCAAATCGACTTTACTTAGGACGAAAATATTCGTGCTAGGCCCATAGGAGGCAAGTTTTAATCGTGTCACGATTTTAACCAATGCTAATGCAACCCGAGCTGACGCTAAAAAGAGTCCACTGTGGGCCTAGCAAAGTCGACTCGTCGACTTACTTCGTTTCGAAAAGTTCTTGCTAAGCCCTCAGTACTAATAGAAGTTTACAGATGTATTGCTCGGCATTTTCTTAAAGATTCCTTGGTTGTAAGTATTAAGTCTTTCATTAAGTATTAAGTGTTATTTTTTGTATATATGTTACGCGATTTCTCCGCCATTTCTGAACCATTTTTGGTGATTCTTTTTCGTTTAGTATAACTTATTTCAGAGGTGGTTCCATGTAAATTTTTATCGAAATCGGTAGATACTTTTTTGACAGATTGAGAAACAATATGTATCAATTAAATACCTGCATACATATATGTATGTATATCGCTATACATCGATTATATTTTCGTTTACTTTTGTTAAAAAAATTCAAAATAAATTATTTTTAAGCGAAGCAAGTTGGTGCCATTACTGTAGCGAGGAACTTGTTTGCCTTGGTACCGAATTCAACACATCAGTAGGTGTTAAAACACAATGTAAGTACAAACTATTTTTAATAATAACTTCCTTGGTATTTTTCGAAAGCGTTTTTGTTTTGTTTAAAAATATCGGATCTAAAACAGTGGAGACAACAACTGGTTTCAAAAAGATCTTATTCAAGGCAAGACATTCCTAACAAACCACACAGTTGTGTATTTTTGGACATTAAAGTGGTGTATATCACAAGTAACTAAATATATATAAAATAAATATCTGTTAAAATATTCCCGAACTACTATAGCAGCAGGCAATAATCTTCAAATTGTACCGTAAATTTTCCGAATGTGTCACATTGCTTGCATCATGCATTGTTGAAAATGCAGCGTTGCAGCATAATAAATAAACTACTGAAGACAAGAGCAGACAGCTCATAGATCGCAAATTAGAAGATTCATCACATTGATCGACACCTTATATGACAATAGAGTACGGGTGAGTATTTTTTTTGATCCGTACTACGTTCCTGATACGTACGAAAAAACAACAAAAGACTTATTTTTTTGAACACGTAGTCAACATAATTACTATCATCAACAATAATTTATGAAATTTGGTTCTTGTTGAAACAGTACGTATATATATTTTTTGGCTAGTTACCCTAGAGTATTATACCATTTTAGAATCTCGATTAGTTGCGTCAAACTTAAAAAGAACTTGCCATAATAGTGTCCATACATTTTTTTTTCAGTATAGTGTGTTAAATTATGATAAAATTAAAATCGTCCAAAATTTCAAGGAAAAAACTAAAATTGCTTGATTTTTGTGCAAAAACTATAAAGTTTCTGGTATTTTTGAGGACTGTAGTAAATAGCTTTATTACTTAGCTTACCGATAAAAAAAAAAGTAATATTTACAACATGTTTGTCGTGGTAGTTAAAAATATCATGAGAGGTGTAAATTTTTTAAAAAATATTTTTCTTCGTAATGAAAAGAAAATTGAGATATATTTTTTCTTTTTTTTTCTGAGTAGACCAGGACCATTATCCGGCTCCGGCTTATCGTTGAAAGTTGGGGCAAAAAAAAAAAGCTACATATGCCATTTTTTTTAGGTTGTCATTGCCGCAGACTGCGATCCAAAGAATCTTTTTAATTTAAATGAAACTAGGGACGAGTACGGCGATGCCGACAGAGCGCTAATGGACGATTTAAAAATAACAAAGGATTCGGTGAGTTTATTTTTTATTTGGAACAGCCAACACATTATTTATACAGACAATTTAAAATTGGATTATTATTAGACAATCTGTTTTCCCTCTTTTGAGAATTTTGCCAATGTTTTACGCCGTAAGTATTTCCAGCGGACTTTAATAACCAGAAATGTATCTTCGTTCTTTAAAAATCCATTGGCTTTCCTTTCTATTATATATGTTTTTTTTTGCCAAGGTGTTAATAAAATTGTTATTTTAAGTAATCAATTTAGCCAATTTGACGGTGACGCAGATACATTGTCAAATATCAACAATAACTTAATAGATGTTAAATAGCGTTCGTTACTAATAAATTGACGTCAATTACTATAAGTTTGGGTATCTATATATATGGGGTATTTCACGCCAAGCGTACAAGGAAAAAAAGAGTGCGTTCTGGGAATTTGTTTATAGTTTGTTCATTTATGACACTAGCAGGCGTAAATATATGCACGCGATTCTTGCCTTGTCATGCTTTATTGCCTATTTATATGCTTGTTTAATAGTTTAGTAGTTATAAAAAATATGTGGAACGCTCTCAAAATCTCATATGAAAACTTTACTACCGGGTTTTTATATTAAAAAAAGAATAAAAATTCAATTTTGACCAAGCATCTAAAAAAGTGCATTATTTTTACAATATGAAAAAATGACATTTATATGTATTTAATTATAACAAGTATGATCAAAACATAATTCATTTATTCCCTTAGGACTTCTTAAATAAAATACTTTTAGCAAACATGTTTTTTAAATCATGTTTTAGCCATGTTTTATAGCCCTTAAACTCATAGAGAATTTTTATTTTACTTATCATTTATCCTTATGTAAGATTTATACGAATCTGTTGATACCATACATAAAAGTTTATTAGGTTATCAAAAAGTTGTTATATAAAAATTGTTTGCCATAATAAAAGCAGTGTTATGAATATGGTTGATTATGTTTCGAGGAGGTCGTGGCCTAATCAGTGGATGCGATTCATAAAAACTAGAAAAAAGGGCTGGACATGACCTTGAATCTATTCTTTTTTTTGAAAGCCGGTTAATTTATTACCCGAACAATGATTATTAATCATACCGACGCGGCGGTGGGAGTAAAAACGTTTACAAGTTTTATAGAAGCTCGTGTCGCGAGTCGCAGCTGAAATATGGCAGTAAATTACCAAGTTTGTTTGTTATCTGGCTATTGGGTGACTTTTAGCGTACCCAGTATTTAAACTAGACTGAATTTAAATTGATATAATCGAGCGTTACTTTCCGGAAGTCTACGGCAAGCAGAAAAAGGTGATGTTTGGTCCTAGCACGAACCTTTCGAACCATTCGATTCGATGAGTCGCCTGTACTTAGGATGAAAATGCTCGTGCTAGGCCCACAGGAGTCTTTATCGTGTCATGATTTTAATCAATGCTAATACAACCCACATTGATACTAAGGAGAGTCCACTGTGGGCCAAGCACGAATATTTTCAAAGTCGGACTCGAACTAGGGCCTCTGATACTACAGATCTCAATTGTATTCACATATTATTTTGAGTACTGTTTTTCCATAAAGTACCATTTTATTAAAAATACACACAATAAGTGTCACGATTCCCATCGTTAAACTGTGTGAACCGCACGCGCTGTAGTCCCTACCCTATAAAACTGGTACCCTCGTTATGGATTCCTGAGGGTGAATAGCGATGCCACGTGCTACCAGTTAGTACTGTCCCGCTTGATGGCTTCAATTTGTTTTCAAGTATTGGGCTTTGTACGGTAGCAACTGCAGATAGATAAAAGAACTTCCTTGGTAAAATAGGTTGTACAGAAAGGACGAAATTACGATCGCACATTTGTAACTTCCATTAACCTAAACAATACGAGGGATAGGCTGATTTCTGCAAGGTACCTAGTTCAAATCCATGCCGCTAGTATACTATCGCATCCACTCTTAACAGGAGCTCTTAGTTTAAGCTTAGTAGGAGGGGAAACAGTTATATAAGCAAATAATTTCTTATTAATAGGAAATTTAAATTGAAAAAAAAAAATAGTAAGTACAAGCAATTCATTCCATTCTTCTCGAAAAGAAGAAGACTCAATTTCCTCACAACTTGTAAAGTAATATTCAAATGTAATCAACTGGTTTTGCCCGGACTAATGAAATGTTGAGGAAAAACTTTTGGTGTAGACAAATGAACTTAAATCATTTTTTATTAACGTTAGAATGAAACATTGCTAGCGGAAACCAAAAAAAAATATTTTTTTGAAAAACAAAATTTATTTTTTCGCATCGATTTCGAGAGGCCAGAAATTTTTCTGATATTTTAATGTGTATTTTTTAACAACTGATCTAAAATTTGTCAATTTTCGAGTGACTCCAATTTATTTCGACATGGTATAACAATTAAAACTTGAAATTTAAAAAATATATATTTGTTATAAATATTATACTCAGCATTTATTAATTTATTATTATTAACTGCTAAAAAGTTATCGACAGTTGAGTGCATTAATATTATTCTAACTTTCTTCCTTGAAATCCATCATCATTCAGAAGATGGAAGTATTTTTCTCACAAATTTCGAATCACTCAAAATTATACTATCTTTTTTTACAATTGTGTCTGTATTTTTTTCTTAAATTTTTGAGTTACTCAATATTTTAAAAAATATAGTTACACTATATTTTTTAAAATAAATATTAAACAAGATCAAAAGTTTATCAGCTTTGAAGTGGCTCAAAATTATTCTAACATTTGGAAGACCATCCCCTTCGGGGGACGTTTATTTCAGATATTTTTTTCTTTTTACAGGACCGTACGACGTACGAAGTATAAACCAGACGAGGGCGTAGGGGCAGCTCAAAACGACTCTACTATTGATTTTCTAGACAATCAGTTTAAATGAAGCAAAATAGCGGGTTATCAAAGGCTGACATTAAAGTTTGTATTGCATTTGCGTTATAAAATAAGTTGCTGCAATCCAATTAAATCTCAAATGAACACAATATCATAAACTTTATGTGTCGGTTCTCACACGTAAGCGAGAGAGCAATAAAAGTTAGAATGAGATAAAGAAGAAAAATAAAAATATATTTTACAGCTCAAAAAAGGCAGCAAAATGTTTATGTACTACCTGTAAGTGTCTGAAAAATATTGCTTTGTAATATTGTGTTTATTTGACTTGCTGCTTGAAGGCCGTTTATGAGTTCTGGTTATCCTAGCCCATTTCCACTTTCCAGTTTGACATTAACTTCTCCCTGATTTACTATCGCACTAACGAAGATTATAACCGGTAGGTTTAACTTCTACGTGACTGATAAAGAAACGTGTTGTAACGCTCCACCCATTATGCATTATGTTATATGGAAATCGACAGATGACTACACCAAACTAGTGTTTACGCAATTAAAGTTAACTGTTAAATAATTATTTATTTTTATTTTAAGGGTTCTAGATTCATTTAATTTTTTCTGTTATTTATTTTTAATATGTACATAAATATGATTAGTTAATTTATTCTAGTATTTTAAGAATACAATTGATATAAAGAACATAATATAGTGTGTGTTTTATATAGTTTCTTGTATGATATTTTATTGCTAGTATATTGTACTTTTTAATTACATATATTGATTAGTTAGTAATATTATTGATGAAACTCATGACAAGAAAATCTATTTTCTAAATGTTTATAGATAGTTTATGCCGTAGTAGGAATGTGCAACGAAAATGTTATATGAAAAAGAAACCTGCAAATATAAGTCAGACTTTCTTTACTCGGCGAAGGATATAAACGTTATTTCTAAAGACTTGTAAAAAGTCTGGTGGTGGTCTTTTTAAGTCTGGTGACCTCGATATGTGACAGGTGACGATGAGCGTTATTTGTGGGCGGTAATATAGCTCACCGCTAATTTATTCTAATATTAATATATTATAATAGACGGGGACAGCGTTCTCTCCGCGCGCCACTTTGCATAAGTATGCAGCCATCGAGCCAAGACGTGTGAACTCGATGTATTACACTAGTACAATATACCTCATTAAATAAGGATTTTGTGGTAGTTATAGTGCAGTTGGTTATGGGCGTCGGTAGCCACTGAGTGACCCTGCCTGTTTGCTTGTTATATTATAAAATGGGTGACAGACAAAAGTCAAATGTACGGAATTGTAAACAAAATGACTGAATTCAATAAATATTTTTATGGACTTGAAAGTCTCGTATTTTTATTATAATTATTGTACGAGTGGAATACAAAGACCGCGTTTACACACGACATGAACGAAATAACGACAAGACGTAATAAGTTTTGTAAACTGGTTACCGCTGGGTCCACTCCAGCCTCATTGACCGGTTGATCGGGACACGGTTATCATTTTATCTAATTTATGTTGTGGACCCGCTCGGGAATTTTAAAAGGTGCGTATGAATGCTCTTTGGGAGTTATTTGCATTACACGACCGGCCATTCAACGCACGGAAGCCCTGCATGCTACGAATTTTATTAGATGCTGCTGATAAGGACGGAGAGATTAAAATAAGTAATTATAAAATTTTTGTGTTCAATCTTAGTCTACTAAGCTTAAATTAAAACTTGTATTAGGAGTGGGTGCGACAATACCCCAACGGCGGTGGGGTTTGAACCGGGTTCCTTACGGATTTAAGTCCATCCCTTATACCGTTGAGCTATTGAGGCTCTAAATTTTGAGCGGACGCATTCGCGGGCACAGCTAGTCTAATTATGCAACGTCAACAATACCTGATACCAATATTAGATACATTTTTGTATGTGTCCCTTATGAAGTAATCATGTGTCCCGTAGAAGCGGGAACTGCAAACACCATACGTATTGAATCATATGGTTTCGATCGCTTCCTAATGCGCCTTGTCTACTGAGTAGGCTGCACACAACAACGTAAACTGTATTATTTGTCTTTGGTTTCTGTAGAATAAATATATTTTCAGCAGTTAGGTTGCTCCACTTTTCAAAATTTGAATTAAGAATTGTAAATGGAAAACGATATTAATCTGGACGAAACAACGGGCATCAAATACTTCTATATCTTCCCAAAGTGGGTCGCCCAAAGGAAATTGACTAAGACTCCAGGGCGTAATTCCTAAGGGTCATCAGGAAGATATAACGTCATTACTGTACTCTTGATGTCTTTTTAAGTGCGGCGGGATACCGTATTGGTTACGTTCCGTAAAATTGCAAATAAAAGAAGGAATGGAGAATCGAATAGTATTATAGTAAGTAGATATTGGAATTGTGTATTCGTATATGAAATTAGATTTATAATTGTATTCAGCTAACTGTTATTTGAATTACTAGAATATTTAATTTGATCGTTGTATGTTGTAGGAACGTTACGATTTTCAATTCCACAACAAATATTTGTCTAAATCATTCAAATACTATAGATTTTTTTACTTTAATTAACTAAAACTCGAATTGTACGTATCAAGCCGTCAACTCTATTTTGTATTATAAAATAATTTATAAAGGAATACCACAGATAAACAACCATATATTACTTTTTTTTAATTTGTTACAATATGTAACGAATTTTTAAATTTTTTTTATATAATAGTTTATATAATAATTTTATGGAATAGCTATTGCCAGACATAGCTCAATGTGTTGGACATTTTTGTTCTTGAAGTCTACAAAGTTCTATAAAACTTTGTGCAGTTACACGTAAAGTCCCCGGCCACACTACATGATCATTGAAATTATCATTCAAATGAAGCTATTTCTAACTCCGGCATAACATATACATGACCATAGACAAACGCGACGATATGTATTTTTTCACTAAAATCACGTAATAACAGGTAGTATAAAGAATTAAAAGAAAAAGTATCTAGTGATTGTATCAAAGCCGGATCGGACTTGTTAAAAGCTTCTTATAGTACCTGAGCACTAGATTTAGTTCGTTACGCCGGCTCTGTATCCCTGTTAGTATGCAGGTAGCGCTGAGCTTTTTTCGAGAGTCCTACTAATTCAGTAGCTTTTACAGTATAGACAGAAATAACAAAGACCAAAACATTCCATTGTTTTAAAGAGAACTTTAGATAATAGTACATTTTTGGTATTTTTCAAATATTATATAATTAATTTAACACAAAAATATATAAAACTTAAAGTTTAGTTAAACAATCTTTTTTTATCCATAGTCAATAAACATCTTTAAAAGGTCATCAGTTATTACTGTCAGCATTTTAATATATGAAAAGTGTTATCGTGTTGAAAATGTATTATCTGGTTACAAAATTACTCTCTAGATTATTCGTATACATCTTGTTTATGTACATGTGAATAATAATTTGTTTCATTACCAAAATATTGATATTTTATCTTT
>JANCMC010046430.1:0-23977 GCA_024363005.1 Charaxes varanes
TGGTCTGCAACCGAATTGGGCTGGCGCGCCCGGATACCAGTACCTCTTTTTCCCATAAGATCGGCGTGAAGTGGGGGCAATGGTGTCACGTCAAGTGATGGTATTGTTGTCGCGTTTCGTACGGTTTGTGAGACTTCGCGGTGGCCTAATCTCTTCATTAAACGTCTGCATCGCATCTGGTAGCCTCCGTCACTTATGTGAACCGCCTTCTCGTTTAGTCATTGTAACAAAAAAAAAATTACGGAGGTTTATCCTTTTTTATATCGTATAAAGAAGAAAAGATGTTTATTAAATCATATTCACAGTTTTCCTTCGATTTTTCGAACAAAATATTACTCGTGCATTTATGCAAAGTAGATTTTACCTATTTGTCATATATTTCCTCAAAATAACACCTGTTCGTAGCGATAAATGTCGAAATTAACAAAGGTGAATTATTATTGCAATTGCTTATCGCAAAATAGCAACGATGCCCGAAGTTTGCGGCAACATTTCGTGAATATGTTTACCTAACGCCATAGTTCATGCCATTCAGCAAAATTGCTCCCACTGTGTTTTGTCAGTTGGCCAACTTGATGCAGTTCCGGTGCAAACAATGACCGCCCGTAAACAGATAAATAAAGATACTTGAATTGTGTTATAATAGTTAAAATTTGCTCAACGATTTGGTCAAATAATTTATGATTGTTTCAAATAACTTATATGGTACAGAGGTATTCGTCGATACGATGCACGGTTATTAACAATAAATGGTATTTCTATGCAAGTAGACTTTTACAAACAACATACTTGATTTATTTATGTACTTACCACGGAAGAGCGAGACCCTCTAGCACAGGTACCTATGTACTTAAAAGACTAGCCTCATACCCATACAATGTAGAATAGATTTAAGTTAAAGAAATAAAAATATTTGTATTGTATTCTATTTTAGAAGCTGTTTTGAATCGTCAAGTATTTTAAAAGCTACCACTGATTCGGAAGAGTCCAGCCACGTGAATAATCAGCAAGGAACTCGTCGGTGTAATGTGATGCAAGTAAGTAAGTAAAATACAAGATTCACCAAGTATACTTGATGAATGCAAAAAACAAGTGCTCGAAATAAAATTTCGCCGAGGCAGACCTAGTGGATCGACCAAACTATTATGACTTTTATTCGGGTATGAAATAAGCCCTAACATATAGTATGTGCGAAGCGAAATAGTACCTAAATGAGAGCAAAACAGTATTTTTTGTTGAAAATATTGTTATTTACATCACGTCCGGCGCGCAATTAGCTCGGACTTAGATCGTGTTGCGTGGCCCACAATGGCCGCGGTCTGAAGCCTTAATGCAGAAGGCGTGGCACCCGGTCACTTCACACTTCACAACCAAATATTCTTGCTGTACTACTAAAAATAGTTTACAGCTTTACCTAAGCTTCGAAACATTTGAAAAATTCAAAAAGTATATCATATATATCAGTAACTATTATATATATGTATATAAAAATCAATTCCTTCTTCTTCACTCTCGTTCAAACTCAAAAACCGCTGGACCGTTTTAAATTCTATTTCTATTCCATCCCCTTATTTCAGGGAAAGTTAAAAAGAAAAGAAAGAAATAAAAAGTCGACAACTTTTTTTTAAAACAGAAAATGCAATGATAATTGATGACGGTCGTACTTGACTTGTTGATTGACGTGCTATTTTTATTAAAATTTATTTAATATCCACTTATACAGCAAGTTAAATACAGATCCTATCCAGAAACTAACATTATGTTTAATTTTTATTTCGTAATACGATTAAAGATTCTCAACCAACCATAAAGTGTTAGAAATAGGTCAGAGCGATGTGTTTTAAAGTACCCTAGTATCCCCACATGTCACTCGCGCGACCTACTTAACCACATGGTCTAAAACAACGATTAGATACACGTTTTACAGGCCACCTGACACCCCTAGGTTGTCACGGTGCCAGAGTGATATAGAGCGATAAATTATTCCCTGTCCTGCTCACCCGTAAACAATTGAGTTACGTCACGCGTGATATAGATGTTGCAGGTGAGGTTTTGGGCAGGGGAGAGACAAAATTGTCGCAATACATGCGCCAAACTTTAGGTCACTTCAAGTTTGCCTTTGGTATGAATAGCATTTCTGTTACGCCTACAGAAAACTGGTAGTGGTTTTGATACATAAAGCTTGTGCTAGAAGTAAGTATAATAGCAAAACGGTGTCATTTACTAAATATGAGTGCGTACAGTCTAAAAATGCACCCCTCTCTAAAGTATTCGCCTCTACAAGCGAAGCTATTGTCGACGCAACTACGCAAGCTCGTCAACATCATTGTTTTAAAGAATGAGTAGAGTTGGAGTTAACAATAAAAACTCTGCACATACATAAGCAAGAGTTGAAGTTAATTGGTGGAGGGGCGTGAATCTTTAGATCAAATCAGCTATACGCAGCGGATTTAAGTCCGTTCTTTCCAACTTTGAGCTATTCCCTATTAATCCTCTCCTACTTAGTGAAATTTTGAAGACATTTCTTTTCTTTCTCGTTTTTTAATTAAGATTTAAATTACACAACAATCTGTATAGCGTTCTGGGGTTGTAATATTTTATTGCGTTAATAGCAATTTTGACATTTAATTTTATTTTCGCTAATTTGTAACGAAATTTGAACTGAAACTGAAATGTTATTTTCAAAATAATAAAAATAATGGATGCTAGGAAATGATCCAACTGTTTATAAAGTTTATTCCACCTTATATGAAGTCTACTTAGACAATTTTGTCTCATGTGTGCTTTCAGCCTTAGAGGTTTATAGGCTTACTGCGTTTTGATACATAATTTAAGGGATAGATAAACGGATTTGAAATTGATACTCACGTAATGTGACATTAGTCAAATGGATTTTGACAGTATTCCCATTTGCATAATCTGGGAATCGAAACCGTGAAGAGCTACTGCCATGATCGCTTAACACGTGCTGAGTTTATGCGTAGAGCCTATAGCTCAACGGTGGATGGGCTGAACTGAAATCAACAAGGTACCCGGTTCAAAACCCGATGCCGCTGGCGCATGGTATTACTGATGTAACTGTTTTCGTAAAAGTTTATTTTAATTTGTTTCCTAAATTGATATAATAAATGTTCTATAACTGGACCGTTTTCGCTAATTCTCTTTTCGCTGTGTTTGTTATTGTCAGAAGGTTCTTGTGAAAGAAAATTGCGCGAAAAATTAGAAGACGTAAGAATACTTAACCACCATGTAAAATTACTTCTAATGTTATCTCAGCGCTTTTGCAATTTAAACTTTTTAAATGTAACCATATGACTGACGATTTGAAATAACATTGAGGAAGACGGGAATGGGAACGGAGATAATATAATAGGATAATAGAATGTATTAAATAGTAAGTAACTCAACGATTGGTCAGAACAAAGTCTACCGGATGTGCTATTATAATTATAAAGAGCCTCAATAGCTCAACGGTATAAGGTATAGACTGAAATCCGCAACGTACCAGGTTCAAACCCCACCGCCGTTGGGGTATTGTCGCACCCACTCCTAATACAAGCTTTTAATTTAAGCTTAGTGGGGGTCACAGTACTTGTTACGCGCGACTTCGTTTAAGTGGGAATTAATGATTTTGTTAAGTTATACAAAGGTTTTAATTTCTTTATGTTAACCCTTTATACCGAAAGTCCAGTACAGGTGATGTGAAAATTGGTCCAGCCACTTCAAACCAATACATACAAACAACAAAGAATTAAAAATTGGTTTACTTTAACAGGTACGATCAATACATAAAGGTAATGAGTCAAATATGTGTACTTGGATGTCACAAACAAATACGTCAATTTTTATGGCTCCGTACTCCCATAGAAAAAAAGGTACCCTCATAGGTTTACTTCGTTGTCCGTCTAACCGTCTTTCTGCCAAGACCCTTTTTCTCTGGAACGCGTAGAGCTATAAAGTTTAAAAAATATGAGCGTTAATATTGTATTTCCCATACTAATGCATTCAAAAAAGGTATCAAAGCCTCTAGGATATTTTTTGTTGACCTAGAAGTTTCAAATTTACCAAGAATCTACATCTATAAGACAAAAATTCCGAAAACCATAAATTTGTAAACAAAATCGTAATTTTATCGTAATGACAAATGAAAAGAAATCTTATGTTAAGTATAAATTTTAAAAATAACTTGGTAACACGCACAGTGATCGCCGATCTGTGATTAAGTGCGGATACCAGCCAGATAAGAGGAGAAGAACATGCCTGACGGTACGGAACCCTTAATACGCGAGTCTGACTCGCACTTGTCCGGCTTATATTTATTTGTATAAAAATGGTGGTTTTCCTGCACCATTGTTAACCGGAGATCACACAATTATGTCATCGCAGCCCGCATATTATAATTCACCTTAAATCCCCACACATCCCCACGATCGATCTAGAAACGGTTTCCGCCACTCGCAATATCTTTGGTCGCCATTGAGGCGTGCCCATTAAAATTAATGTTTCTTCCAAGATAAGCATTTCCGACTTGAACAATGTACGCCTTATATGAGACAAACTTCTAGGTATTTTTATATCGCCAATTTGTGTACATTAATGATGAATTTATACATATGTCTGTTGGTTATAATTTGTGTACTGAGGTATATAATGAGGCGTATACTGAGGAATATAAATGGGAGGATATCGTGACCTAATCAGTGGTCAGCATTTGAGTCCATCACTAGCTTAAGTAGCTCTTGCTGCAACCGGGTAATAGATGAGTGACCCCTTCTAGCACTGGTCTATATTTGATGTGCGAACTCCTCCGTGTTTCAGAAGGCACGTATAACAGTGGGACCAGATTAATGTCACTTTGTCGTAAGGTTGTAGATTGTGGGGGTTCCGAGTAGACGTTAGATGGCAATCGGTCATCTTAACTCACCCCACAGCCACATCCTCTGCAATCTAAGCGGACCCCAGGGTCCGCTGTTTACTATTTGACCAGGATAACGCTAGGAAGAAGAAGAAAAAGAAAAATAAGGAATATATATGTCTGAACTAATGTTTTAAGTTATGTTAAAGCCTCAATAGCTGAACGTCAGAAGGGATGCACTAAAATCCTTATTATTTTCTATTCTTTTTATTGTAATGATACCTGTTTTTTTTTTTCATGCATGCTTAGAACAATAATATATGCGAAGAACCAATTTAAAAGACCAGAAAAGAAATATGGAATAACGTTGAATCTTTATATATTTTCCTCTAATTTTCGATGATGATTGTGACCATTGATCAAAAACTAATGTGATTTCTTAAAACATTGGCTACAGGTACCCAGTTCAGCGAATGAATATCACTACATTTTTTGGGGAAAAAATATATTATAGCTGGGAACCGATAACCCTCATTCCGCTCCGTGTGACGCAATGCAGAGATTAAAGGCTTTTACTCGCAGCGCCGCGGAATCCTATAGAACATGTCTGGGACATGCTCAAAACAGGTATCAGACGTAGACCTAGTCCTCCAGAGACCCTAAGTGGGTAAAACCGCTTTAGTAGCCCCCTGGGAGGAAATACCTCGAGAGGATATAAATAAAATCATCCATAGCATGCCTGATCACGTGGAAGCTGTTATTAGAGCCAGTGGTGGCAATACTGCATATTAATTTTAAGTTAAATCTCATTTTTATTTGAAAATGTTCGTTTAATAAAAGCATTATCCATTGAGTAGTTAAGGCCTGATTTTAATTAAGTTCCATTTTTTTTATTATTAATTATTCGCATTTAAGTTCCTAATAAACATATAAAGTGTATAAACGAAAAAATAACTTTGTGGTTCGGGTTATTTCGAAAATAATCAACATAACGCGCTTGGGCGACATTTTGTTCCGCCGAGTGTATTTTAATACTTATTTATATGTGATTTGTGTGATTAATATTTTGGTTCTCTAGACTCACCCTCGGAATAAGCTTTATATTTCCACCAGATTGTGTTGTCAAAGAACAGCGCCCATATCTGATGCGAGCCGGCGCATGCGAATATAAGCACGCGACGTTTTTCGTCTTTCTTGTCTTTTTCTACAAAAATCTTAAGTTAAATAACACGAACGCACACCAAAAGCAAAGTATTCCGAAATCGACCAAAATGTATTCAAATTTAAAAGTAGGTAACAATAGAATAAAAATACTCAATTTAGATTCTAACAAAAGAGACTGCTACATCAATTGATTCGGAGCAATTCTGATGAAAATCCGTAACCAAATTTTCACGCTTATCACGTTTGACCGCCCTTTTTGCCCGTTGGAGCAGTGGGCAGTGACTCTGCCTTCTGCTCTGGGAGTCGTGTGTTCGATTCCCACCTCGAGTCTGGGTGTTTTATCTATATGTATGTATTTGTACATTCCCACAAGAAACAATTGAGTATAACAGGCGTCTGTTGATTATAACACAGAAATAAAGTTGTCTACCTGAGGAACAATCGTCCGTGTGTCATATAGTCCTGTGTATATTTATTTATAGCTGCTACCGTACATCCACGATCCCTAAATGAGAAGTCCCTAAGTCATATTACAAGGCTTAAAACAAACTCCAAAAGTAACTATGAATCAAATACTTTCATTTGAATACGTTAATAGTAACTACTATAATTGGACAGAGAGGAAAGTGAAGAAGTTTCTCACTCTGGAGACCTAACCTTGGATTGCTTGGGCCCTTGTTCCGCTACTGGCGGACATCTATTGTTAAAAGGTTTATATTTGTCCTTCTAACTAAGCAGTAATGTTATCATTATTCACTGCATAACCGATCACAGCGGACGACATTTCTGCTTAGAACCAATACAGTGCAGTAATGTTGTATGACTGCACTGTTTTTTTTTTATATAAATTTACCACAAAGGTTTAATGTCTCCCATTAAGTTTAATTATAAAATGTATGCATTGAATTAAAAAGACACTGGCTGAAAATAAAAATCGACGGAATAAATTCGAAAAAATAAAAACAAATGGCGCGAATTCATTGTAAAACATTGTTCTACATATTTAGCAGGAAAAGTTTGAAAAATGAAAATAGACAGCAATGTAGTTCATTACTGCACGATTGTTATGTTGGGGCCCGATTGAATGCGAGGGCACTAAATTAACACGAGTGCATAATCAAGCAAAATTTTTCTAAAACTGCTGGGCAAAGGCCTCCCCACTCTTAGACCACTCTCCTCTATCTAGAGCTAAACAAATCCACTGGAGGAGTGGATTTATCAATTACTCATTTATAAAATAAATATATATTAGTGCGCACTGTTTTAGCACATATTCAAACCATTTAAGTATACAAATATGGCCAGTCCAAAGGGATAGAGCCGTAAAAGCGAACATGTATATTTGACTTCATATAATGCGATTTAAAATGAACTCTCTGAATCTATACTAATATATAAAGCTGAAGAGTTTGTTTGTCTGTTTGTTTGCTTGAACGAGCTAATCTCAGGAGCTACTGGTCCGATTTGGAAAATTCTTTCAGTGTTAGATAGCCCATTCATCGAGGAAGGTTATATATTGTCACGCTTAAATTGAATCTATTTCTTTTTACCTAATTTTACGCGGACAAAGTCGCGGGCACAGCTAGTTTGTAATAAAGTTGTAAAATGAAAATAACATTTTTATATTGATTTTAATCTTTTATTAGCTCTCCTGTAAACCTATGTTTTTGACATGTCGCTTTGTGTCGTCGACCAAGAAATTGGTTTGTCACGCTAAGGCCAAATGTCCTTTGCACGTCAATTAGTTAAAAGTCTCATATTTGCTTGTTATGCATTACGTTAATTTTTGTTACCTTTAGCAAAATTTTCTTAAAGTAGGCGCTGTCATCCATAATAGTAAAGCACTTTTGTAGGGGACTATACGTAGAGACAGTCATTTTGCGCTACTCTGCAATCCCAATAATTTAGCCTTCAAATTATAGTACATTGAAAAAACAAAACATTCTTTGTAACTTCGTGAAAATAAGTCCTTCTCTCTCCTTTGTCTTTATTTTTTATGAGGGTTTTATGGATTTCCATTGGTAAATTACGTCTAAAAGCTTTGATGTTTGAGCAACTAGGAGCTGAAAGGTGTAAGAATTTTTACCCGATGTAGCTAAAAGGACTTTAACTTTATTACAGCTTGTCTCTTTGAACTTAGCTGAACGTAAAATCTCTAGAAGGATCGAACTTAAACGTGGGTGTATTGTTCTAAAGCGTAGCAAAATTGGATCAGCTGTTATAAATACTTTATATTTCAACTGAGTTGTAGCAATGTCTTCCATTCTGTCTGTTACTTTTATACTCTGAATGTTTCAGTTTGAAGAAACATTGAATCTCTGAGTTATAGAAATGTGTTCCATTCTGTCTGTTACTTTTATACTCTGAATGTTTGAGTTTGAAGAAACATTGAATCTCTGAGTTGTAGAAATGTGTTCCATGCTATCTGTTACTTTTATGTTGGTAATGTTCAATCGTTGAATCTTAGAAAATTACACAATGGTGAACCACTGAATCTTTGAGAATTACTCAATTGTGGACTTTGGGAAGTCGAGATTCATTTTCTGTTAGCCAAATTGAACTAATATTATTTTTAATTTCTTACATTTTAATATATTTGTATTACTTTTTTATTAAGAGAAACAATTTGGATGATTTCAGGTTCTGGAGAGTTGGAGTTTGAAGAGTTCGTCACCTTAGCATCCAGGTTCATGGTTGAGGAGGATGCAGAAGCCATGCAGGCAGAACTGAAGGAAGCATTCCGTTTATATGATAAAGAAGGTACATGTCTGATAACTTTTAGAAAAACTGTTATTTTATAGATATATATCTTAGACATTTTCAGGAATTCAAAATTTTTGGCGAGGTTATTTACAAAAATATTACTTATATTTGCATTTTTTCGTCAGGTTAGGTATTAAATTACACTTGATATAGTTTGTAAGGTACTTTGTCAAGACCAATGTACGGTTAGCGAGTTAGGAAATTGACTTAGGGTTTGACAAATGTTTATCCCATTTATGACTGATTTGTAAAATTACATCACTGGTCTCAATTAGGTCAAGGAGAGATACAACCTAAAATTTTAAATTTTACACAGGTAACGGCTACATCACAACATCTGTTCTACGGGAGATCTTAAGAGAACTGGACGACAAAATCAGCGCTGAAGAATTAGACATGATGATTGAGGAAATCGACTCTGACGGTTCCGGAACAGTTGATTTCGATGGTAGGTAGTTTTTCTTCTGCAAAACCCATCATCAAACTTCTCATCCTATGTTGAAACTCTGTTGGGTCTATTCCTCCTTACGCCACAATTGTCGATCATGGGATATCCCATCGTGTACGTGCTTTGAATCCAATATCGTTTCAGACCCACACAAAACCAAGTTGAATCGATACCTAGGAGATATCGTCTTATAAGCCAGACAATTGTCTCTCTCTTATAAGACGATTTTCATCGATTTGTCAACGATTTGCTCTGTTTTATAAGATGATATTACCATTGGGAAATGTTAACATTTCTTCATTTGTGATAATGGTATATGGAATTACGTTTCTATGAAATGGCTTGGAGCGAAGACATTGCTATGTACAAGCTTTATGGCAGAAATACAATGAGTGTTTAGCATGAGGGACAGTTGACCTATACGTCTTCTGTACGTACACATCGTTTGGTTGATAAAGGTTGAAGATGCTGCTGATGGTGATGATGATATAGATTCAAATAATAGCCTTAATATAAATTGATAGTACATAATTTCTAGGAAATACAGTTTACGTGGCTTATGATATATGGGTTATTAATTTCGAAATCTATTTCGCTAGTGCAATGCCAGGCTACGCCAATCAGATCTAAATTCAATCACGCATTATTGTCGGGCGAGGTCGGATGCATGCGTTGGCAAAGTATCAAAATTTTACTTATTTTGAACGATCAATTATCGTTATTCAATTAAATTTCATTGCCGATGGCACTTTTGGCATGTATTACAACTATAAACATGTTGAATTACTATGCAGATTTAAGGGGCTTATCTATTCGTATAAATTTTGCGTATCGTTAGCTATAACTTTTGTTTTTGGGATTCTGTAATCCTAAAAGGAACCCTAATTGTTTTGCTTAGTCAGTTCGTCTGTTTGTCTGTTCGACTGTACGATGGTCTAATCTATTAGATATAGACTTGAAATTTTCATTGTTGATAGAACATAAGCTAAAAGCTCATTAGGAAAATTATTTGGAGCAAAATAGGGCAACTTTTGTAGTTATGTAATTAATGAACTACGGACAACCTTGAACGCCTGATAGTCACCGGAAAAATGGACGGCAAAAGACCCAGAGTCCCAAAAGGTGGTCGGGCCAAATTTCTGAACATCTAGAAATACCTGACAGCGCCGCACTCCATCAAGCGACGAAACGTGACCGATGGAAGCAACTTACCCAAAAACTCTGGAGTCACGATCCTCAGCAGTGAGGGAACGATTAAGAAGTGAAGAATTAATACCTTTATCGCGCATCAGATACGGAACCCTCTATAAAAGCGTGTCCTGACACGGTTTTGATAAATTTATTAAATTAATACATATACACTCCTGTTTATCAGCAAGGTTAATAGAAATTAAAATAATAGTCGAAACAAAGACATATTATATCTGAAAACCTAATCCAATTTCTTTTTATACTTCAAAACTTTCACTTTGCTTTAGGGTAAATTGCTTTCAATATTTAACGTCAGTTAAGTTTGCCTAAAGAAGTACTAAATTCAAGGTCCGTTCAGTTACATCGAGTGAAAATTTTTATACCATTAAGTTTTAGGTACTCAATCATTGGAGATTTTTAATTGAAATTTATCAGACCGGTAATGAAAATTCATAAAAGCTTGTAATAAGTTATAGACTTGAAAAGATTAATGAATTTACTTAATTCAAAAGAGCTATTTCAATTATGTAACTTCTTGAAAACTACAAGACTTCTTTTAAACGACTTAGAACTTCATAGTTTTATAACTGTAACATCATCTGATGATCGACTCTACACTGTTGTTGAAGCGAACTATTTTATACAAGTGCCTTAGAAAAGAAGGAAGGTATTCCTTTCCCCTTTGCCTTCTTGTTACTCCTACTAGAACTATCACCACCACCATCACCTACCTCATAGTTCTTAGTGAGGAAAATCAGTGTATTATCTTTCATTGAGGCATCGGGGACGGTGCCTTCCTCCCAATACAAATTATACAAACTTTTGCTAACATAGCGGCTTTTTATTGAATATTTTCCATTTTTTGATAGAACGGTGGTGAAAAATCGAACACAAATCTTTAGAATTGCGTACTATATTCTTCTTTAAATATACAAAATTACAATGCTTATTGTTTAGTCACGACAGCGTATTGACATAATCTTATAGTAAAATGTATACATGTGTGTGTAAACCGTTTGACATTGGTGTGCGTGGGTGAGTCCGCGCAATTTTCCCAAAATGGTACAGAAAGTTTTTTTCTTATAACTTATAACGATTAATACATATAAAGAAAATACTGCTTATTTTTTTAACTATATTTGTAAGCTTTAATTTCAGAAGTTTTTAATAACGGTTTTGTTTTTTTTTCTACACTTTTCAGAATTCATGGAGGTGATGACAGGCGGCGACGACTAAACCAACCATAGGACATATTTTCTAGCTCTAAGATACTTTCCTTAAACTGTCAAGTCTTGTATTTAAGCGTTATTAGTTAATATGAATAATTAATGAATGAAATTAAATGGAATAAATCAAAATTATTACATAATAACTTTTTCTTACAATCAAATCGTAATAAGATTTTAAATATCAGAATTGAATATTCTAAATAAACCCTTTGGAACGGTCGCTTGTCAGGAGTACTTAATAAGGTAAATGACCACACACAAATGATATTTTTATAATGATTAACAAAACCAATATAGATGATCAAGTTTCTAACATTAGACTCAATATATTTATACGCGAAAAGAAACTATATTTTGCAATCTATTTGGTCTGCAACCGAATTGGGCCGGCGCGTCCGGGTACCAGTAACTCTTCATCAGATAGGATCGACGCGAAGTGGCGGCAATGCTGTCACGTTAAGAGATGGTATTGTTGTCGCGTTTCGTTCGGTTTGTGAGTTACCGGTAGTCCAAATCCCTCTTTCAAGGCCGGCAACGCATCTGCTAGCCTTCTGGTGGTGCATATTTCAATCAGCGTCGGTAGTCAATTAGGCAACCCGCCTGCCCATTTGCCCCTTGTAACATAAAAAACGTAAAAATATCATTAAACATTGTTGCATTGTAATTAAAAATACGAACAGTCTAAAAAAGACACGTATCGATACATCGTTGCCAAAAAACTTTGCAGTTAAATCGTTGCGAAAAAACTGTGCAGTTAAATCGACAACGATTTTTGAAAATGCTTTTAGACAAATGCTGTAAAGTTCTTTTTTGTTAATTCAAAAAATGATAATTGTTTATGAGCGTCAAGATACATATATTGTCTTTGGTTAGATAATTCTGTTTAGCCTATTTGTAACAGATTGTCTGGAAGAGATCGCTGATTAGCGGTAAGGCCTCCAGTTTCTACTTTTCTTATTCTCAAATAAAATCTGTTTTATTTTTCTTTTCTATGTAGAATAAAAATTCTGTTCTATTCTATAATAGATTACTTTACAAAGGTATATTTTTAATATTGTGAATGCGGAAAGATATAATCTATAGAGACATACTATCATCTTTATGTAGTATCGGAATCTAAATTTACTGTCTTTTTTTACAAAAAATACATTAATGCTACCAAGTTACAGTTACCTCATTTTTTACTGTATCATATTATTAAAAAAAGGAATATAAAAAACCGTTGTTTTATTTATGACAAACCTATTATCAAATTATTACCTACTAGCGTATCCGGCAGACGTAGTCCTGTCCGAACGTTGGGTTACCTACATCCTACAATATTGTACCCGTTCCCGTTTCCTTTCCAATTCCCGTTACGTTCCACAATGGTTCACTATTTTGGCGTTAATGACTTAAACATGAAACATAGATATGCAGTCCCGAGTTTCTTTGTATAACTATTTAAGATAAACATTTCCTTCATACACTATATACGTCTAATTCTTAAGGTTTTTGCAGCGCACGCTAAAATAACACGTGGCAGATTTTTTTCCTATTTACTTGACATTTATCGTTATATTTTGGACAATTCACACAATATCTTTAGAATTTCAATTTTCAGCCAAACCGGTTCAGCCATTCTTGAATTATAAATAGTGTAACTAACACGACTTTCTTTTATATATATAAGATGAGTATGTAATAATTTGAAAATAGAACGCCAATAAGCCATGTTTTTTTTATTTTCAGCTCTTCAAACGTCTAATTTCACACTTTAAATAATCTAATTGAAAAATATTCAAAGTTCGTTAAGTGGATTGAAGTAATTAAAGTTTAAAATAACTTCGGTATTGGTTCGGTTTCGGTTTCAGGGAGTATTCTTGAATGAACCGTTGATTGAAATTTTATAATTGGTTCTAAATTAATTAGCAGGTATTTTTAGCGTCCATTCAGAATACAGATTACCTACTTAATTATAACTTTGAATAGATTCTGCGTAAATATTACGTACATATTATACTGTCTCTAGTCCCGGGAAAATGTTTCTTCGAATATCATAGCTACGAATTAGATATTATTGTATTTTATATTATGAACAAGCGGATTCGGCAGACGTTGTCCTACCCGATTTACGGCCAAGCGAAAGGTCCAGTACCAATGTCATCTATTGGAAGTATTCCCAAGTTGTAACTTACTGGGTCCGATTTTTGGAAACCATCTACGTACCCCTTGAAATCTATAATAACATATAAAGCTGAAAAGTTTGTTTGTTTGAACGCGCAAATTTTAGGAATTACTGGGACGGTTTGAAAAATTCTTTCAGTGTTAGATAGCCCATTTATTGAGGAAAGCTATAGGTAAATTTTTTTCACCCAATTTTACGTGGACGAAGTAGCGGGTAGTAGCTAGTGTATATATAAAATTTCATCCGAATTGGTAAAGCGGTTTAAGAGGGGTTGGGTGATAAATCTTCTTCAGTCGGTTTTTTTTGTATGTATGTTACACGATTACTCCGCCGTTTAAGAACCGATTTTGTTAATTCTGTTTTTGTTTGTAGACCATACTTTAGAGTTTCATATAAATTTTATCAAAGTTTGTCAAGTGATTTTTGAGTAATAAACAAAAGCCCAAACTTCAGATACATTATTTATATATAGTTATACATACATCGATGATGTCTATATTTACTTCGAAATCTCACCTGTCATTAGAGCTGTGCATTTAGCTGTCCCAGCCATACTTTCCATTAAACATTTGAAAAAAAAAATATCCTTAAAACACAAGGGAATTAAAATGCAAAAAATTATTAATCGTATGGAAGTCAATACGATTTGGTATACACCTACTTATGTGTTGAAGTCGATGCCAACAGTTTAGCGAGAATCTTTTTTTTTATAAAGAATATTAGGAATACTTTTTAGGTATGTCTAATATTCCCTTTTTCCCCTCCTATTAAGCTTAAATTGAAATCTTGTATTAGGAGTGGGTACGACAATACCTCAACGGCGGTGGGGTTTGAGCCGTGTACCTTGCGGATTTCAGTCCATACCTTATACCGTTGAGCTATTGAGGCTCATCAATCTACAACATTACAAAGAAAATCTCACGCATACGACCATTGCAGTAACGAGTTTCATTGTCTGTGAAATTGTGAACAAACAAGTGAAGTTTACTCCTTGAAGCACTCAATCTGTATTACGCAAACATAACTTGTACTGGCACAAGAGAGGGTACCAAAATTTCAATATCTGAATAGAATCTTCTCTAAACCTCAGCCCTTAATAACAAGTGTCACTTTGGCTATAACTATAACAGGGCTCTTATCTTGTTAGATGTGAAATTTGATATCGGCGCGATTTGTCCTTCAAAGGCAATTTGCACTTTAACCTTTGCCGAAATTAATAGCTTCCGCGAGCGAGCAGGAAGCGAACACTTTCCCTTTTGCCCGCGCGCAGCAGCCGACCGCACTATGCATCACTATTACCCGACTAGATCAAAGAATCCCTTTGATACTTCACCGACCGATAGAGTTTTACAACACACCAAACACGGGCGCGTTATAATGCAGTTAAACAACTAATGAGGTTAAGTATTCGCTGCTTCGTGATGCGTAGCAGCTGCATTTAAATAAGGATATCTGAACCAGCGAAGGTTTCAAGGAAGCAACGTCAAGGCAGCCTTAATTATCGTGGGTTCTTCGTTCACCATCGCCATTACAACGGAAAAGTATCAAATTTTATTTGCCGTATAGTAACAATGGCTGTCAGTCACTCCCCGAAGAATATATCTGATTTGCATGAAACTATATTCGTTTTACCCCTTTCGTGTGTGTAGATTGTGAATTATTTAGTGCAGGAACCGGTTACGATAAAATAATAATGCGCCCGTAAACGCAATTAAAGGCTGTAAAAGAGTTGAATGGAGGCCATTTTGTGAAGCATTCTATGAAATTTGAGATGATTTGCTAAAGCAGCACAATTCAGACGCGAAGGCGCCTTCAGTTGACCTATATACCATTCACGGGCATTGACTCCATGGCGTGAACCGAGTTCACCCGCAGTTCTCTCTTTCCACCGAAATCATTAGCGCCTTTTTAACCTTTCCATTAAATTGCGGCTTTTGCAATTCATCCAGAAATTTGAAGAGTCACAGTTTGTTGAGCCTTTACGAGATTTCAGCATAAAATAATGTAAAGGATTTATGTTACTTGCTTTTAGAATCCAAAAGCTTTTTTAAAGTAGAGTTTTAAATGAATTTTGCACTAATAACCTTTATAAATTTAGTGACGTCGATGACCATAGCACTTGCAAAGTCTGTCATTTAACATATATATTAAAAAGATTTTCAAAAAATAATTTTCAATTATCTTTAAGTGGCGACTGGCGGTCATTTTGAAAAAAATACCAGCAAGTATATATGTATACCGTGGCATTAAAATACAATACAAAATACAAGGATAACCTAAATAAAAATATGTAAATTAAAATAAATGATCTTAACAAAAACTTAATTTAATTGATCAGCAACGTTAAAAATGTGCGTAAAATATCAGCTAAAGTCATAAGGAATGTTTACAATTTTTGTTGGAAATTTGACCCGTGTAAAAATGAAACTCTCCCTATGTTCAATAAAAGTGAGCACAATAATATAATTCTTATCAAAAGTTTTCTTAGAAGTACCGCATATAATTATGAATTTCAGGGCCTTAACCTAGCCGACCCTGGCTGCGTCTAGAATAAGCTGTCTGTATCTAATTAAGCAATACAATAATTAGCAATAATTGTAGTTTCTGGTAGAAATATAAAGATATGATAGAATGAAATATGATTGCATACTTATTTGCATATATGTTATCCTATATTTATTGTATGTATTTGTAAATATTTGCATACTTATTTAACTTAAATTACATATTGCGCATCGTTACATCGATTGAAGATTCCAAAATTTTACGAAATTCCTATCAACGGTTTTAAACAACACAACAAATTAAGGATCCATTCTCAGAAACGATTCAATAAAAAAAAAGATATAATAGGCTTAAACCTTCGCTGATGTTAAATTAGCGAAGGAATCGCGAAGTTACGAAAAAAAATGCCGAATCCTTTTTTGTAATCGGTTCAATACAGAGACGATCGACCAGTGCAGAGTTCACGATCGGGCGCTGACCCCCCGAATCT
The DNA here is from genome assembly GCA_024363005.1 of Charaxes varanes. NCBI lineage: Eukaryota > Metazoa > Arthropoda > Insecta > Lepidoptera > Nymphalidae > Charaxes > Charaxes varanes. Next base: position 16,813 of record JANCMC010046430.1, read on the forward strand.
GGGACGGACATTCACGAATAATGATGTTTATTTAGGTCGCATGAGCTAAACAGGGTGGTAGTTAAATTTCAGATTTATTACACGCCCCACCACGTCTATACATGCATACCTATAAGTAATAATAAATAAAGAATAAAAATTTTAAAGTAAAACACTTAAAATAGCTTTAATTTAAATGTACTAAGAAGGATAAAATTAACTTTCACATTAAATCTTTTACTATTAATTTATAACGTTATTATACAGTTTATATGATACAAAAGCTTGTCACAAGATTTACCTAAGTAGGTAAATGAGTAAATTTAAAATCATTAATTATTTTAAAGTACTTTCGTGTTAACGCCAATGCAGCTACAATTACGCGACAAGCTTTAATATTATATAAATAGACTCTGGTGGCGCTGCGCTATGTTTCATTTCTAAATCCAGAAAGATACATTCAATATTATTTTAATACATGTCATCTAAAAATTTAACAGAATAAAACTGATTCTAGCTTAAACGTTAATAAACATAAAAAAATCGAGTATTGTAAATTGAGTTATGACGTTGTAAGTTGATACTAATATACTATATCTATATATATTATATCTATATACACTATATCTATACTATCTATATATACTATATCTATACTAATATACTATATCTATATTTTTTATTTATCCCCGAACAGTTCTCTCGGCCAGTTTCTCAGTCGTTTACGGAATATATCCACCTTTCAGCTTCATCATCCAACCCTGTTTACCATTTGGGACTAAAAATACCGTCAAGTCGAATCATACGAGCCCAAACTCGATGCAGTTATATCGTTTTACAGCGAAGTTTCTATGGTCACCTTCCAGTTTCATCATCAGACCTTAGATATAATCTAAATACAAAGTAATCGTTAAACTAAATCAAACGACTTCAAAGTCAATGCGGGTTTATCGTTTTTTAACGGAGTTCCTATGTTCACCTTCAACTCATCAGATTAGCTCCATAACATCATAATCCGATATTCATACGTGTGCTATGTTTTAGCTCAAAAGTTGAAGATTGCTCCACAATTGAACTGTAGGATTCTCCCCTAACAAACATACGTTGTAAGTTAAACAAAAGCCCTTAACAATAGAAGGAAAATTTTTAATTATGACTCAGTTCATTGGGACAACGTAAATACCGACTTTCTCACAACTTCAAAATGGGAAATGGAAACTCTAAAACATATTTTGATATCGTAAAGATTCTGCCTATCTTTTATAGCTTTGTCCTCGTTAACAGAGACTTAGTCTGGATTTTTTTCTGGATTAAAATTGCATTTTGTCAATTTTAATAACCTTAACATTTATAGAATTGCATAATGATCGGTGAATTGAGAAAGGTGCTCAGGTATTAAATAAACAAACTATTTTCGCGTTTCTAATATTTGATAGAAAATAGTATACTTAAGATGCCATTTTTAAATCGATTTGTTCAGCCACGAAAGTCGATGTATTTCCAAAATTTCACCATGAATCGTCTGCAATAGACGTAATGGCCGTTTTTACTATTTATGCTAGTATTATTTTCTTTTCTGAAGGTTAAGAGTGATGTTGTTGGTCCTAGTGGCCTCGTCTCTGTCTCCTTTAGAACATAACGTATATGCCCCAAGTGAACCCAAAGTTTCTAATCATGAATCTTGACGCGCCAGAATGCCTCCAACGTGAGATCAAGTTCCCTAAGGCGCTATAGAGCCCAAACTCACAAAAATTGAAGTTACGGATAAGTGTAATACTGGATCCAATATTTCTATTGCTTTCTAGTTTTTCCCGCGGCTGGACGGATGATTTGAGGAGAGTGGTAGTAGGTGGCTGGATGACAATGGCAAAGGATAGGGGAGAGTGGCTCATGGAAAGGGAGGCCTATGCCCAGCAGTGGGTTATCAAGGGCTGAAAATGCTGATGAAGGCTCCAGGTGGGCATCTGTGGTGTGGTGGGAGCTGAAACTCTTTTTTTAAAACATTGAAGGTTATTCAAAAAAATTAAGCGGTAAATCTGTTTTTGTTTTTAGCAAATTAGCACATAGTGGGTAGATTTAGATTTCCAGTGAATAGGTTTCTCCACCCGACATTATGCTGATGGAACACACAGAAATACATAAAAGACGTACAATGAAAGTAGTAATTGCTCTATTTAGGAATGAGCACTTAGTTTGCACTTTATTGCTTCGTTTAGGATTCCGTAGTAGAGTCGGTGTAAACAAAACCCCTACATATTGTCCAGGGATGGGTTTTCCTTGTTTTTATTTAACAGCTGGTCAGATCCACTACGGGTACGTGACCCCTGACTACCCTAGATGCTATTGTCACTCCCCCTCATATCGTTCATGACAGTAGTATCCGCAACCTTTTTCTCCTTTCCATCAACCTTTATATCCTTTTACTCAATCCTTTATTCCTATCTATTTATCTCATTAAAGATAGCGTCGCGTTAGCAGTCAGGTGATGGTATTTTTGTCACGTTTCGTTCAGTATGTGAGCGTTCCCAATGGCGTAAACCTCTCTTTAAAGGCCGGCAACGCACAATTTACTCATTAATCTAGCTGATTCTTAAATACTGTATTTCCTAGTCAGAAAATCGCACAATTTACACGGATTTTCCTACCCTGCTAGTTAATTTTTGGACATTATAGCTCGTATTTGTATATATAATATTATTTTTCGTAGCGTTTCCGGAACCCCCAGAACCTCTACAATCTCAAGATGAATTTAACTGAGTGACATTAATTGGGACTTACTGCTTCATATGCCTTTCGAAATACGGAAGAAGTCGGATATTTGAAATTTATTTGAAAACACGTTTTCGAGTTGATCACCCATCTATCACCCGGCCGCGGTGAGAGCTGCTTAACCTAGCGATCGACTCATATGCCGACCACAGATTAAGCTACGACCACCTCAAATAAGTACATAATGTGCCGCATAAAATTAAATTTCTTCCCTCTTTCGATTTACTTCCTATGTTAAGGAATTTCTTTGTCGATTGACGCAGAGTAGAATATTGCCTTGTTCGGGGACTCTATTGTATCATCATTTGAAAGGCCATTCAGCTTTTCAATATATCCGCACTGAATTCACTGCGGCATCGAAAAATTCATAATCGCTCCAGAATCCTTGCTTTGACACATAGAAGAACCGAGTGGTATTAACCATATTAACATCGATATTTAAACTTAATTACTTCTTCGTCCTTGTGATGAAGATATCAGACTGGTCACAGACATGACATGGAGTAGAGTGGCCAAAGAAACACCAGAATGTAGTAGGATGGAGGAGGCATTTGCCACTTAGTAAACGGATTTACAGAAAGCAAAGAAACACCAAATACCCGAATAATTTTACCTATATATCTGTTTGTAAAGAGGCTTTATTTATTTTACTTCTTCCTACTAACGTTATCCCGGCCTAGTACCAGAGTCCGCACAGATTGCAGAGGATATGTCTGTGGGCAGGTTAAGATGGTTTACTGCCGTCTGACCTCATCCCCGGAATCCCCACAAGCGACAATTTCACGACTAATATCTTTAATGTCATTAATCGGTACCCAGTGTTTGAAACATGGAGGAGGGTACTTAGATCCATGATCCATATTATATCAGGTAATATTATTTAACTGTGGATCGTTGGTTCAGTACGATGTTATTTTAAATGAGAATACTTTTTTCACTAACAAAACTGTATATTTTTCATTACACACTTGTAACATTTTAAAAACGCACTAACAAACCATAAGGCAAGCAATATAGAAATAGATAATTGAATAAATATTGCCATATTCAATTCAACATAATTTAATTTTGATTTTTTTTCCAAATTATTATGTTTTTATTTCATTTTATGTATATTCATTTTTATATAAAATTTTTTACTTAACATAATATAATAAAATACACAGATTCAATTAATTACTAAATATCCCACGCCTGATCGTTCCCGGTGCAAAAGTACCCATCAAACTCGCGGCATTACCACGCTGAATAGCGATGGCTATCCTTTTCACCAAGAATGACCCAGAGCGGGAATCACCTCTCTTTTCAGCGATCCTCTGCCCAATTTCTTTAATAGTGAACTTCACTGCCCCAATTGCCTAACGTCTCCACAGCGACAGGAACGAAAAAATAAAGGGGATCCATGGCGGCGTATTTAGAATTGAATATGGCATACAAAAGAAGGTGGAAAGCCAAAAAATAAGGTGAATTTTAACTAGATTTACTAGTTTTTTTTGCGTAGAGAAATATTTAGTCTGAAGTGCCCTTATCTATCGACATAGCATTGACTCTTCACACAGCAGGGTAACGGTACCCTTTATCGCGTTGCGTAACAGTTTCTGCCGTTGGTAGTGCATTTTTAATAGAACTCTCTTTGTCCGAAGGTCGGTACTGAACAAAGAATGATAGATATCGCTCGGTAAACATCAAGGCGAAGTAACTTATTTGGGTTCTTTGAGAAAATCTTTATAATGTGCTTCATGTATTGAGTCCTCAATAGCTCAACGGTATAAGGTATGGACTAAAATCCGCAAGGTACCCGGTTCAAACCCTACCGCCGTTGGGGTATTGTCGCACCCACTCCTAATAAAGCTTTTAAATTAAGCTTAGTAGGAGGGGAAAAGGGAATATTAGACATACCTAAAAAAAAGTATTCCTAATATTCTTTAAAAAGAAAAAAAATTCCGTAATCGTCGCAGCCGTCTTATTCTAGACCTCGCACAAGTTGGTTCCGATTAATATATATACAGATATAATACTAGAAGAAGAGGATTTAAAGGCAGTGTATACTGATAATGGTATATGAAAGTTGTATGCAAAGTTCAGTGGGTCAGTCTCGCTAAGAATACGGCTTTGCCCCCTTCCTGCCTCCACCGATGCGGCCTCATGCATTTTATATGCGTTTACACACAGCTCGTATAATAAACTCTATTTTCAAAGAAACCTTATATTTACCTCTATAGCGACTAGCACGCGGAATCAGTGTTTTTATGGACGTCTGCATAAAAAACTGTACTATCGGAAGTCTCGTAGACGCGTTGCTGTCCTTTGGCAACTGATTCTACGAAGATGTTCAATCGATCGAGATCGCAGGGTTTTGGACTTTAGGACATTGAGATTAGAGTTTTTTTAATGGGTCACTTGGGATACTCATCATCATATCAGCCATACACATCGTCATCATATCAGCCAGGCACTCATCTTCAAAATCATCATATCAGCCAGACATCATTATTATCATCGTACTAGCCTGACACTCATCACGATCATATAAGCCAAACACCTCACCATAATCATCTCAGCCTGACACTCATCATGATCATCATATAAGCTGGAAACCTCATCATTATCACATAAGCCAGACGCTCAAGCGCCATCTAGTTTGCTTTGGTGTAACCTTTTTCCACTTGACATCATTGCCATCTAGTTATGTAGCAGCCGCTACAATACCATCACTAGACGTGACAGCGTTGCCGCCACATCACGCCGATCTTATGTGAGAAACAGGTACTAGTACCCGGACGCGCCGGCCCAATTTGGCTACAAGCACAGCGCTACCTCTAATTAGAAAGACATGAGTAAGGAAAAGGGATGGAGTAAAAGGATTTTAAAGGTAGAAGGGGAGGAGAGAAAGGATGCGGATAATACTGTCACGGACGATATAGGGGGAGTGACAATCGCAGCTAGGGTGCTCCAGGATCGCGTATCCATAGTGGATCTGACCAGCTATATGACAGATAAAGGAAGATCCACTTTCTGGGAGAAAGTCATGTGGAATGTCAAAACTTGTTCCATCCACATTACATCCATGTACCCCGAAGGAATGCTTGAGTCTTTAAAACTTTAGTGCTTACTTGTTGACCATTCTACGAGGCCTTGTGTCTCAAGCAGCCGGTTCGGTTCAAGCCCGCGAGTGCTTGATCCCAGCTCTCTTTTTAATTAATACCACTTCGAACACTACCCCGAAAGAATGCTTGAGTCATTAAAACTTTTAATAGCATTTGGTTTCTTGCTCCCAGAATGGAAACAAATTTAAGGTACGTCAGCGGTTTTTAGTTGCAAAGAAGCTGGTATCCGCCCGCGACTTTGCTCACTTAATAACAAGAGCAGAAACGTTAAGAGTTCCGTAGTCCTACAAGCAACCCTCATAATTTCGCTCAGTCCGTTCGTTCGTCTGTCCGTCCTCTAGGTGGTCCCTTTCAGAATTTCCATGTATTTAAATGTAAAGACTTGAAATTTTCCATATTGATAGGATCCATTAAGAAGTCAATAGAAAAATTATTTTGAGCGAAATCGGACAAAAAATTTTGAAGTTATTTAACAAATACCTTCTCACGTAACATATACGGAACCCTCTTATATAAGCCTGTCTTGGCGCAAAACGCATCAAAATCAGACCATTAGTTTAGAGGCTATGGTGTCACAAACAGACACGTCAAACTTATCGCAAGCCTCCTTTTTCAGAGGGGGTTCAAATTCATTCAATCTTTCTGTAATATAGGCAGCTGCATTCCACCATATGATACCTCGTCAAAATTTGAAATTCAACCCTCATCACCTCGATATCCTCAAGTCCACAACCGTGCAATTCTCTAGGAACTTCTTACCTCGAACAATTTCCTTGTGGAATCAGTTGCCATATTCGAAATTTCCGAATGGATACGACCCTTCAAGAAAAGAGCATACTCATTTCTCAAAGGCCGGCAACGCATATGCGGTCGCTCTGGTGTTGCAGTTCTCCATGGGCGTCGGTAGTCCCTTGGGTAAAAGCTGGCTGCTCGTTTGCCCCTTGTTACATAAAAAAAAAATATAAAAGCGATAGGTCACCGAAGAAGTATCACGAAATTTCGAAAGCCGCGGACGTACGAAGATGAAACTTGGCAAAGAGGTAATTCAGAAGTAGTAGATATCCACTAACAATGGATTTTTCGATAGGGCCAGATTCATTATCTTTTTTTTATAAATTACAAGGGACAAACGAACAGGCAGCAGGCAGCTATGTGTCTACTGACGCCCATGGACATCAGCACGACTAGGAAGCAAGCATTCCGTTGCTGGCCTTTCATGACGAGTTTAGGCTTCCGGGATACCTCACAAACCGAACGAAACGGTATATCGATCGAATACGAAATTCAAGTACAACTAATATACAAAAAAA